>CAOLHI010005426.1:0-69713 GCA_948474755.1 Ctenosaura bakeri
GGAATATTTAGACAGTTTTTTTAAAATTAGATGTCAGGAACCTAGAAGCGTATGTTGTGCCTTCAGATATCTGGGGTCAGACCCGGAGAGAGGATCCAGGGCTTATATTTCAAAGAGGCTCCTTAGAAACTCTGGATGCCCCTAGAGAGGATATTGTGGCGGTGATTCAATTACCAGGGTCTAGGGAAATCGATGTTTGTTTAGCTTCTGAAAAGGTCTACAAAGAGTTCTGGATGAAGTGCAAAACGGTGAAACGTTTGAGCCCAGAGTTGCTGACTGAATATGAGATGGCCCCGCTATTTAGGGGGGATACAAAGGTCTTGACCATAAGTTTCAGAACCACCGCCATCCCCGCTCAGGATGTAGCACAGTGGGTGTCTAAATACGCTACCATTTTGTCGGGACCTGATAAGAAGGAAGACGAACAGGGTTATTGGACCGGAGAATATAGGTGTGTGGTTTCTTTTAAGAATGAAGACCCTGAATATAGGCATCGAAAGATACCCAGTACTTTTTCCTGTGGGGCCGATAGGAGAATCACCAGATACAGCAGCCAGCCTCAGGCTTGCTTCCACAGTGGGTCTTATGATCACCAGAGGCTTTTATACACTACTCCTTTCTGCTCCCGCTGTGGCACCAGGGGCCATCCGATGTGGTGTGTCACAGCAGCATCAGGTGCAACTTTTGTCGTGAATTGGGAGACACTTATTTTTGGTGTCCCCAGGCCTATACAACCAGCAAGATGCTAAATCTTTGAGAAGGCCCAACAAATAGCCAAATGGGGAGAGAAAGAGCTTAGTCCAAGGAACAGACAAGGCTCCTGAGGGACACCTTGAGAGGCAGGGAAGAGGAGTTGCTACCTGTGAAGAGGTGGAAAAGAGAGAGAGTAACCATGGTCCAGGACCTCTACTGGAGAACAGACAGCATGAGACAGGGAAAGAAGGAAAAGATTCCGAATGGAACATAGTACCAGGGAGGGGTGTGGGAAGAATAGATGGAGACGCGCAGAGAAAGGAGAAAGTGAGTAAAGAGGCAGTTAGGGGTCATAATAGGGGTTTTATTTCTTGCAGAAGAGGAGGAAGAGTTGAGGAAGAGACTGGGTCAGTCCCTAAGGAATTCAGTGGTAGAGAAGTATTGGTGGCTGTCGAGGGGGCAGGAGACAGACAACCTAAACAGACAGGGGGAGCAAAGGGGACAAAGAAGCCCAAGGAGACCAAGAAGCAAAAGGCATGGGGGCAAGAGGAATCAGGTGGTAGACCAGGAAAGTGAGGAAAGTAAAGCAAAAGGAAAGGTGGTGGGAAGGGAAGAGTCAGTAGTAGAGGGACACGCACTGCTACTGTCGGGTGGGAGTCCTGAGGGCTTGCCTGAAGAGATGGTGAGAGAGATTGTGATGGAGGAGACATTTGGCGAGGAGCCGGAGCTTCACCGCTGTTATTTTCAGAAGAAGTATAGGTTTGTGCGCAAGAACTTGATGGCAGATTGATGAGACCTCCCGATGCTGAGTCGGGTCTCTGTTCCCCCTCCATTGCCACCCCCTCCCTACCCCGGACTTCCTGATGCCCTCCCAATTTCACCCAAAGCCAATTCCATAGAAAGCATAACATGATCTGACCAGAGAGTCACTGACAGTTGGCAATCTAGAATCTTTAAGTCTGCAGGGGCTCTAATCCTATCCAACCTACTAGCTCTGCCTTTTTGGTAACAAGTAAACTTCCCACTTCCCGGTTGACCATATCGGTCGAAAAATTCCTTTTTACAGGGGAGAGGGAAGAATTCCAGCTGATTGTTCACTTCTAAGGCCTTATATTTGAGATTGTGATCTAACAAGAAATTCTCAAGGAGTCTTTCCTCAGGTGTTAAAATGGATGATTTCTTCCCACTTTCTCCCTAACCACATAATTCGAATAATCTGATAATTTGTTTCCTACTATTATAGTCCCCTGCAATTAATAAATGTCTATAAGTGGAACAATACCCCTTCAAATGGGCCCAAAGAGTTTTCCGCTGCGATGCCGCTATGGGGGCATAAAGACAAGAAAGTCGAAAAGGTCTCTTTTCCTCCTTCCCATCCCTTAAAATCTCTACCAGGCTAAAGTCAACAATCAACAATCTACCAGGCAAGGCCTCCAGGACAAATTCGACATGGAGGTCCTGTCTTGCTTTAAACAAAACCGCCACGCCTGCCTGACCTTCTTCCCCTCCCCATAGGACCAAACGGATGGTCCTTTTGTCCACAATTTCTGCGCTTGGGAATGTTGCTGTTCATTCACCAGGTGAGTCTCTTGTAAAACCACCACATCGTGCGGCATCATTGCCAGCAGGGGAAGAATCTTTCGTCTCTCAGCAATCCTCAGCCCTCTCACGTTCCAGGTGATAATTCTCAGGGACACCATTTTTTGATTTTGTTTTCTGTTGTTTTTTAAAAAAGAGATCTAAATTCTAAACTATCAGAGAAGCAGGTGATAATTCCAAGATTAACAATAAAAATAACCTTATTAAAACCCACCTGATTAAAAATAACCTGATTAAAAACAGGTTCATTTTCTCTCCCAAAAAGGATTGGTTTTGAATTAACATCTCTTGATTCAATGGTATAATACAGTGCCAAATCATTGTTATGTTAGCTTCAAAACCAGCACAGTCCACTCCATCGAAAACTACTCAGTCCAGTTCAATCTCCAACCTCTCCGTCTCTCAGCCTCCCTGTCCCTCTGGTTCACTGTTTCTAACTGGCTCCTCTACTTCCTCCGGCAAACCCGAAGGTGTAGTCTCACTAATATGGGATAGGTTTGGAATGGTCGGGGAAAGAAGGGATGATGAAGTGGACACCAAGCCATCCTGGACAGGACGGCGGGATGGAAGAGGGTGGGGGGGGCATCAGGAGGTTCTGGGTAGGGAGGGGTGGCAATGGAGGGGGAAGAGACCCGACTCAGCATCGGGAGGCCTCATCAATCTGCCATCAAGTTCTTGTATACAAACCTATACTTCTTCTGAAAATAACCGCGGTGAAGCTACCGGTACTTCGCCAAATGTCTCCTCCATCACAATCTCTCTCACCATCTCTTCAGGCAAGCCCTTAGGACTCCCACCCGACAGTAGCACTGCCTGTCCCTCTACTACTGACTCTCCACTTCCAACCACCTTTCCTTTTGCTTTATTTTCCTCACTTTCCTGGTCTACCACCTGATTCCTCATCTCTCCATGCCTTTTGCTCCTTGAGCTTCTTGGGCTCCTTTGTCCCCTTGCTCCCCCTGCCTGTTTAGTTTGTCTGTCTCCCGCCCCCTTGACAGCCACCAACAATTGTCTATCACTGAATTCCTTAGGGACTGACCCAGTCTCTTCCTCAACTCTTCTCTCCTCTTCTGCAAGAATATAAGAACCTATTATGACCCCTAACTGCCTCTTCACTCACTTTCTCCTTTCTCTGCAGGTCTCCATCTATTCTTCCCACACCCCTCCCTGGTACTATGCTCCATTCGGAATCTTTTCCTTCTTTCCCTGTCTCATGCTGTCTGTTCTCCAGTAGAGGTCCTGGACCATGGTTACTCTCTCTCTTTTCCCACCTCTTCACAGGTAGCAACTCCTCTTCCCTGCCTCTCAAGGTGTCCAACAGGAGCCTTGTCTGTTCCTTGGACTGAGCTCTTTCTTTCCCCATTCTGGCTACTTGTTGGGCCTTCTCAAAGACTTTAGCATCTTGCTGGTTGTAATAGGCCTGGGGACCCCAAAAAGGTACGTGTGTCCCAATTCACGACAAAAGTTGCACCTGATGCTGCTGTGACAGGCCATCGTCGGATGGCCCCTGGCACCACAGCAGGATCACAAAGGAGTGGTGCATAAATGCCTCTGGTGATCGTAAGACCCACAGTGGAAGCAAGCCCGAGGCTGGCTGCTGTATCTGGTGATTCCCCTATCGGCCCACAGGAAAAAGTATTTGGGTATCTTTCCATGCCTATATTCAGGGCCCTCATTCTTAAAAGAAACCACACACCTATATTCTCCGGTCCAATAACCCTGTTCCTCTTCCTTCTTATCAGGTCCTGACAAAATGGTAGCGTATTTAGACACCCACCGTGCTACATCCTGAGCGGGGATGGTGGTGGTTCTGAAACTTATGGTCAAGACCTTTGTATGCCCCCTAAATAGAGGACCACCTCATATTCAGTCATCAACTCTGGGCTCAAACCTTTCACCATTTTGCACTTCATCCAGAACTCTCTGTAGACCTCTTCAGAAGCGAAACAAACATCGATTTCCCTAGACCCTGGTAATTGAATCACTGCCACAAGCCCTGGACCCTCTCTGGGTCTGACCCTAGATATGTCAAGCGCACAACATAGCACATTCTAGGGTTCCTGACATCTGAAACTTGATGAAAAAAACTGTCTAAGTATTCCTATTCCTCTTCTGTCAAGCCTGAAATATTGGAGGGTCCAGCAGTGCCAGTGCCCCGCCCTGCTATGCTAGCATGCATCCTGTTTTTTTTTTGTTCCTGTGGTTTGCCACCAGTCCTACCACTGGGCAGTCCGGGTGGCAAAGCAGAAGCTCCACGAGGTGCCTCCCCCTGGGTTTCATTGCCATGTGAATCATCTCCCTCCCTGTCCTTTCTGCGTCTGTCTGGCGGAGGGTTTAGACTTACACTTTTTCCCTTTGATGTCACATTAGTTTCAGAGTCCATTCTAGGCCTTGTCAAAAAACGGCCGTTACCGGAGGCATCCGCATCTTCCAATAACCTCTTCGGTCGTGCCCCCGGCTCCCTAGTTCTCATCTCGGTCATCGAAAGGGGGTTGTTCTGTTCTCCCTGAGGGAAAGAAACACCCAAACCAGCAGCATATTCCATTGAGGTCCCCAGCCCCCCCATCCTGACCGAGCCCTTCCCTTTGCTCCTCCACAACAAACCCATTTCCACCCTCTCCAGTCACCAGTCCCATTCTGTATCCACTCATCTCCCCAAGCTTGCTCCCGTCTCGGTTTCTTGCTCACTCTAGCAGAGACCCTCCGGTCAAGGTCGGAATCGCTATGTCGCTCAAGAGCTTAAGTCCTACATTTCCCACACCTTCCTGTTGTACATTGCTCACCATCCTCTACACCTCCCTCCTCCTTCTCACCTCTCTCAGATCCTCACCGGTTGCTGGGGGCGGAACGTAGCACACGCCCCCAGGCTGGAACTCAGGGCCTCACGTCCCGCAGGGATCCTCTCAAGCTGCAACGCCGGGTTCGGTTCTTTCCAGTTCCTCAACTTTTCCTTGATTTTCTCTTGTCTGGTTCCCTTAGCTTTTTCTTCCGTCGGATCAAAACCTGACTGCTTGGCCATCTTTCTGCGCTGTCGTAAGTCTGCTGTGACCAGTAAGAGCCACTCCATCCAGGCTTCTCTGCTCACCATCTTGGACGTATTGTTCATTTGTGTCCAAACCAAAGGAGTCTGGTTCTCTGGGGCACATTCCCAGGTCCTATGGATCTCTTGAAAGGTCTTCGTCAATTGGTCCTCCCTCAGCCAGTCCGGCAGAACGATAACAGATGTCTTTGGCTTCCTGCCCAGTAGCAAATGCTCGACAATCTCCAAGGTTAAAGTCCTGGCGTAGGACACCTGCTCCTTAGACTGTTCCCCCTGCAATCCTGACAGCACCGATTTTAGCAAAGGAAAGCTCTTCTTCAGGATACTCCAAAGTATATCTCTACTGTACTTTTTGAAACCGGGCAAGATTCTTTAGAGCCCGGGAGGGCAATGTGTGCCACCGTGTAGCCCCAGAGTTTCAGTGTATGGTACTTATCAAAATCTTTTGGCAAAATAATATTGGTCGCTTTGTTCCAAGGAGAGTAGAGACATTCCATCCAGGCTACTGAGATCTGCCTTTCGCGGGAAAGGATTGTATTTTTTGGGAAACCCTTTTGAAGAGTTCCCTCCCGCTCTGCCCCTCGTCCCTCCTCCACGCTTTGGAAATCTGTGTCATATTGGCAAATTAAATAGTCCTTTGTGAATTTTTCCCTCGGGAGAGATCTTTCCTCCTTCCACTGTTTTCCTCGTCACTCTTTTCTTCTGGGATTCACCCCCAGTGCCTTCCTCCTCCATCTTCTCTTCACTGCTGCTTTCCACCGAGCTCTCGCTGCCGCGAGCAGAGAAGAAATGCCAGAGCACTCCATGCCACTCTCCCTTCGTTCTTGGAAGGAGGGCCCCTCCAGTCTCTCCACTCCCTCACTTCCAGATTCATTTGTAAGTTTTATTGAGTTAAAGGGTACAGTCCCTGCAAGCTGCCCAGCACAAGCCTCCTTCTCTGTCTCTTCTGGCTTGCGAGGCTGTGCGTGCTTTCTTTTGAATAGGCTCACAGGACACAGTTCTTTTCTGAACAATTCCCTGGTTTGAGTGGGGGGCGATCTCTACTTGTATTCAAAGCCTCTTCAACTAGAGACTTTCTACTGTGAAGCTTTGGCTCCCTGTCTCTTCTGATCTTTGTTTTTTCTTTACTTTTCTCCTCTTTGTTTTTCAAAACAAATTGGTCTAATAAAAGTCCTTTCCTCTCTTTATAAACCTGCAGATCTCTCCTAACTTCTTCATTCTGCTCACTGATGCTAGTTACAGTAATTACAAGAGATTCATACTCCTCTTGCTTGCTTTCCCCCACTGGCTTCCTCAACAGGCTCCTGCCATAATCATTTAACTCCTGGGGGGCCCTCTGATCCAATCCACCCCCAAGTATGCTCTGTTTTGCATTTCTCTGAAATAAAAGTCCCTCTGCAAAAATTCTGTGGCTTCCTTTGGTTCTATGAAAACAGTTTCTAATTCAAACTCTTTGGTTGATTCCTCCTACAGTCCTAAAACTCTCCCAGTTTTTCTGTATTAAACAATATGTTTCTTTATATTGATCAAAAAAAAAGAAATCCTGCAAAAAGTTTTCAGCAGTAACCAAACCTAGGGTTTTTCCTCCCCCCTCCTCTGGGCCTGTTTCCATGGTTACAGCAAGCTGAAGCAGCCCACAGTTTACTTTCAGTTTTTCTGGCTGAGTTTGTGTGTTTCCTAAATGGCTGCTTGCCTCTTTTTGTAGCAGAAAGTTTGTTCCTTGGGGATTTTGTATGTCTTCCTTTTCCTGAATATCTTTCTGGAGCCCAGAATCCACTTTTAATTCTCCTTTCAGTAAATTTGTGCTGCCCTTACAGGCAGATTCTGTTTCTGCCATGGCTGCCACGCCCTGTTCTTTCAGAGCTGACTGAAACAATTCCTCCCCCTTCTTCTTTGCAGCTTTTTCCTTGTAAAACCTCTTTCCCTGAAGTTTCTAATATTTCCTTGGCACTACAAAAACCAGTCTAGCCCCAAATCCCTTCTCAGTTTCAGAATCCACAGTACTCACTGTGTTTTTGTCCTTGCTTGCCAGTTTCAAACACTCTTCAGTTTCTTTCTCTTTCCTTTCCTGGGAAGCCATTGCTTGCTGTAAAGTCTCTGCAATTTTTCCTGGGGGCTGAGTTTGATCTGTCCCAAAACCCTCAAAATTCTTATTTTGAAGTTCCATTCTTGACTCCCCTGATGCCTGAAGGGTTCCACGCCTACCCCGATTAGCAAGGTTGCAGCATTTTCACTGGATTCTTTGCTTTCCTGGGAAGCCATTGCTTGTTGTAAAGTCTCTGCAAGTTTTCCTGGGGGCTGAGTTTAATTTCCCCCAAACGTCTTAAAATACTTCTTTTGAAGTTCCATTCTTGACTCCCCTGATGCCTGAAGGGTTCCACTGCCTACCCCAATTATTCAGGTTGCAGCATTTCCACTGGATTCAGCAGAATCCACTGTTTTGCTGAAAGGTATTGAGGAGCTGTAAAAAGCACAACCTCCTCTTTTGAAAACAGAGCTAGGATTAGGGCTAGGGTTAGAGCTAGGGTTAGGGCTAGGGTTAGGGCTCGGGTTAGGGCTAGGGTTAGGGTTAGGGTTAGGGCTAGGGTTAGGGCAAGGTTAGGGTATGAATAGGTCTACGGTTAGGGCTAGGGTTAGGGTTAGGGCTCGGGTTAAGGCTAGGGTTAGGGCTAGGGTTAGGGTTAGGTTTAAGGTATGAATAGGTCTAGGATTAGGGTTAGGGTCAGGGTTAGTTCTAGGGTTAAGACTAGGGTTAGGGCTAGGGCTAGGGCTATGATTAGGGCTAGTTTTAGGGTTAGTTCTAGGTCTAGAGTTAGGTCTCGGTCTAGGGTTATGGTTATGACTCCGGTTAAGTTAGGACTAGGGTTAGGATAGTGTTAGGGCTAGGATTAGGGTTAGGTCTAGGGCTACAGGTAGTGGTAGGATGAGGCTCTAAGTTAGGGTTAGGACTAAGGTTAAGGCTAGGGTTAGTGGTAGTGTTAAGGTTAGGGTAAGGGTTAGGGCTAGAATTAAGAATAGGCTTTTTTCTAGGGTTCTAGAGTTAAGGATAGGCTTAATTCTAGGGTTAGGGCTAGTGTTAGGCCAGGGTTGGGTTTAGGGGTAGGGGTAGGGATAGTGTTAGGGTTAAGGTTAGTTCTAGGGTTAGGGCTAGGGTTTGTGTTAGGGTTAGGGTTAGTTCTAGGGTGAAGGCTAGGTTTTGGGTTAGGGCTAGGGTTAGGGTTAAGGCTATTGTTAGGGTTAGGGTTAGTGCTATTGTTAGGGCCAGAGTTAGGGTTTGGGTTAGTATTAGGGTTAAAGCTAGAGTTAGGTTTGTGACTAGGTTTAGGATTAGGTCTAGGGTTAGGTCTAGGGTTACGGTTAGGGTAATGTTAGGGCTAGGGTTATGATTAGGGCAGGGATAGGACTGAGGATTAGGGTTAGGACTATTGGTAGTGTTAGGATTAGCGTTAGGGCTAGGTTTAGGCCTAGGGCTAGGTCTTAGGGCTAGGAATAGGGCTAGGGTTAGTGATAGTGTTAAGATTACGCTTACGGTTAGGGTTAGGGCTAGAGTTAGGTCTAGGCTTAGTGCTAGGGTTAGGGCTAGGGTTAGAGCCAGGGTTAGTTTTAGGGTTTCGGCTAGTTTTAGGGCTAGTGTTACAGTTAGGGTTAGTTCTAGGGGTCGGGTAGCATTAAGGTTAGGGCTAGACTTCAGGTTAAGGCTAGGGTTAGGCTTAGCGTTAGGGCTAGTGTTTAGGCTAGGTTTACGGTTAGGCCTAGGGTTAGGGTTAGGGCTTCGGCTAGGGTTAGGGCTATGGTTATGGCTAGGGTTAGAGTTAGGGTTAGGGATAGTTCTAGGGTTAAGGCTAGGGGTAGGGTCAGGGGTAGGGGTAGGGTTAGGATAAGGATTAGGGTTGTGGTGAGAGTTAGTGTTAGGGCTATCATTAGGGTTCGGGTTACAGTTATGGCCAATGTTAGGGTTCAGGCTAGTCTTAGGATTGGCGTTAGCTTTAGAATTAGGGCTAGGGATAGGGTTAGGGCCAGGGTTCCGGTTAAGGGTAGGGTTAGGCTTAGCATTAGGGCTAGGGTTAGGTTTAGGGCTAGGGATATGGTTTGGGCTAGAGTTAGGGCTAGGGTTAAAGTTAGGGCTAGGGTTATTGTTAGGGCTAGGGTTAGGGCGAAGGTTAGGGTTAGGGCTAGGGTTTGGGTTACGGTTAGGGTTAGGTTAGGGTTAGTTAGAGTTAGGGTAGGATTAGGGCTAGGGTTAGGTTTAGGACTAGGGCTAGAGCTTAGGGCTAGTGTTAGACCTATTAGTAGTGTTAGGATTAGGGTTAGGGCTAGGATTAGGGTTAGGGTTAGGGTTAGGGCTCGGGTTAGGTTAGGACTAGGGTTAGGATAGTGTTAGGGCTAGGGTTAGGGTTAGGGCTAGGGCTAGGGCTTAGGGCTAGGTTTAGGCCTATTTGTAGTGTTAGTGTTAGGATTAGGGTTAGGGCTAGGGTTAGGGCTAGGACTAGGGTTAGGGTTAGGGCACGGGTTAGGTTAAGTTCAGGGTTAGGGTTAGTGTTAGGGTAAGGCTTAGCTTTAGGGTTAGCCACAAGCCCTGGATCCTCTCTCCGGGTCTGACCCCAGATATCTCAAGCGCACAACATAGCACATTCTAAGTTGGCTCTGGGGGTAGGTTATTCATATTATTTGTTAATTATGTGGGGCTTTGTTTATTTGCATCTGTATTGTTATTTTTTTTCATAATAAAAAATAATAAATTTTTTTAAAAAATATAGTTGAGAAGAATAGATTTTTTTTAATTTTTTTTTATTTATATAACTGAATCACAAATACAAAACAAGAAAAAAAAATTAAACACCATGTGATATACATAATAGTGAATTAAAAAATTTTTTTTTCTTTTTCTTTTTTTCTCTTCTCTTAAGCAATACTAACTTTCATTGTTATTTTGCACCTTTACCCTTAAATTTATAAATCTGTTCAACTGTTATAATTTCACATTTAATTCAATATTTTTCACATCCCCTTTAATCTATTTCTATTGTTAATTCTTTTAACTTTTTTTTTAAAAAAACATTAACATCACTTATCCATTTAAATCTATAAATCACAAGTTTGACACACACACCTACTAAGAATTACAAAATATACAACATAAAAGAAAAACAAAACTAAAACTAAAAAATACCCACCCCCCAGAGCCAACTTTTTATTTAATCCACTTTCCAAAATTGCCATTCTTCTTTTGACAGGATAGTATTACTATCTCTTTTCAGAACTTTATCCAAAAATATTTTCCAAATTTCTTCAAAATCATTCCCTTTAACCAAACCTTTCATAAACCTAATTCTACATGTTAGTTTATCATTAATTGCAATTTTCCACACTTCGTTATACCATTCCTCTATTTGAAATTTTTCATTTGTTTTCCATTTTTTTGCTATTATTAATCTCGCTGCAGTTAACAAATTTGTTATTAATTCTTTCTTTACTTGAGTACACTCAACCTTATCATATATAGACAACAATGCAATATTTGGACATACTGGTATATCTGCTCCTATAATCTCTTTTATCTCTTTAAAAACCTTTTGCCAAAACTCCATTATCTTATTGCAATTCCACCACATATGCATATATGTACCAATTTCTTGACATCCTCTCCAACATAATCTTGAATATTTCTCATCTATTTGATTTAATTTCACTGGAGTCAAGTACCATTTCCACACTAATTTATAATAATTCTCTTTTATTCTTATTGATAATTTTTTTAAATGACGTTGTTTCCAAATTTTTCTCCATTCTTGTATATCTATATTTTGTACTATCTCTTCCTCCCACATTTTTCTAAGAAAATCCTCTTCTTGTTCTTTTGCTAATATTTTATATATTTCACTTGTAATACCTTTTAGTATTTCATTTTCTTGCATATTTTCTCTTTGAATAATAATTTGTTCAAATTTAGTATATTCTTTAAAATCCTTAACATATCTTTTCATACTCTTTGTCCATTGCTCCTATCGGAGTTAATATTGATATATTCGGTAATAATTTTCTTTTATTTTTTTTCCATATTTCTATTATATTTTTTATAAAAGGATTTTCTATCTTCTCCATTTCTTTCTTTGAAAAATTCCTAAAAAATATATTTTCTAATTTTGTCTCAATATTCATATCTTCTATCTCTAACCAATCTAAATCACCCTTTCCTGAAACCCCCTCTATGATATATCTCAATTGATTTGCATAATAATACCATTTTAAATTTGGAAGTCCCAGGCCACCTTCTTTTTGACTTTTATACCAATATTTCTTGTTAATCCTCGATTTTTTATTTCCATTACAAAAATTATTTAATATCTTTTGCCACTCCTTTAATTCTTCCTCTGATATTTTTATTGGTAACATTCTAAACAAAAAGTTAATTTTAGGTAAAATTTTCATTTTTACCACTGCTATTCTACCAAACCACGATAGCTTTATATTTTTGTAGTCCTCTAATTTCCTTTTTGTTTCTAATCTTAATTTCTTGAAATTTTTTTCCTGTAATTCTTGTAAATTTTTTGTAATCTCTATTCCTAAATATTTAATTGATTCTTTTATTTTAATAATCTCTTTACTACTTATAAATTTTTGTACTTCTTCTTTAGTATAATTAAATAACATTATTTCTGATTTGGCCCAATTTATTTCTAATCCCGTCTTCTCCCCAAACTCTATTAAATGTTTATCTATCCTATCTATCTTTTCAATTGGATCCTTAATTGTCAACAATGTGTCATCTGCAAATAAGCTTATTTTATTTTTTTCCTTAACTCCAATTCCTTCCAAATTCTCATCATTTCTTATCACATTCGCTAACATTTCTATAACTATTGCAAATAAAACTGGAGATAATGGACATCCTTGTCTCGTTCCTCTTGTTATTTGAATCTGTTCTGTAAATCCATCATTTACCATCACTACAGATGTATTATGTGAATACAATTGATTTATTAACCCTTTAAATCTCTCTCCTAATCCTATTTTATTTAAAATTGTTTTTAATGCCGGCCATTCCACACAATCAAAGGCTTTAAATATATCTAGGGCTAAAATTCCAGCTTTTTGTTTATCTCTGTCCATTATATTTATTTTATTTATCGTTTTCCCTATTAAATTTGCCATCTGTCTTCCTTGAATAAAACCACATTGATCTTTATGTATATACTTATAAATAAATTTATTTAACCTCTTCGCCATTATTGCTGTCAAAATTTTTGCATCTTGATTTATTAAAGATATTGGTCTATAAGAACCTGGATCGATAGGATCCTTATTTGGTTTTAAAATTAATATTATTAGTGACTGCTTCCATGATAATGGAATTTTTTCACCCCTCAATATACTATTATATAACACTTTTAGTTTAGGAATTAAACCTTTTTTAAATGTTTTATAATATTCTGGACCTAGTCCATCCAATCCTGGTAATTTTCCTCCTTTTAAATTATTTATTACTTCTTCTATTTCTTCTTCTGATATCATTTCTTCCATCAATCCTTTATCTTGTTCTGTTAGTCTTACTTTCCAATTTTTATTAATATACTCCTCTATGTTCTCTAAAGATTTATCTTCTGCTGAATACAATTCTCGAAAAAATTCCTCAAATATTTTTAATTTCTCTTTCATCAACCTTTTTTCTTTACCAAATTTATCTTTAACTACGCCAATCATATTTCTAGTTTTTTTTGATTGTACTGATTTAGCCAGCATTTTAGAATTTTTATTACTATATTCAAAATATTCCCTTTCCAAGTATATTAGATTTTTCTGAACTTGGTCCATTTCTATCTTTTCTAATTCATCTCTTTTTGCTTGTAATATTATTGATTTCCGTTTAGTTCTATCTATTATATAATCATTCTCTAGTTCCTTTATTTCTTTTTCTAATTTTAATTTTTTTTCTCCTAATTGTCTCTTTAATTTGCTTGATTCTTTAATGCATAATCCTCTTACCACTGCCTTCATTGTATCCCACAATACATCTTGTGTTACTTCCTTATTGTTTATATCCCAAATTTCTTGCCACTCCTTCTCTATTTTATTTACTATCTCCTTATAATTAAATAACTTAGTATCCAGTCTCCACCTTTTTGCTTCTCTATAATTCCTTTTCATAGTTATATCCAAGTTCATCAGAGCATGATCTGTCACTTTTATTGTTTCAATTTCTGTATTTATTAATCTAGGTATCATATTCTTTGAAACAAAAATATAATCTATTCTTGAGTAATTTTTATGAACTGATGAATAATACGTATATTTCTTTTCTTCACCCTTTATTAGCCTCCAAACATCTATCAGTTCATTTCTACTCACTAATTTATTCAAAATTGTTATATTATTATATCTATCTCTAATTAATGGATCTGATTTATCTTTCCATCTATCCATCACCATATTAAAATCACCTGCGATTATTGTATAATCTCCTTTCATTTTTTTGATCTTATTAAATATTTCTTCATAAAACTCTTTTTGCTTCTCATTAGGTGCGTAAATATTCATTATGACATATGTTTCTCCATCTATTTCACCTTGTATAATTACATATCTACCTTTTTCGTCTAACTCCACACTTGTTACAATGAAATTGCATCTTTTGGAAATTATTATTGCAACTCCTCTTGATTTGGATGTACCAAATGCTTCCTCATAAATAGCTACCCAGTTCAATCTAAGCTCATTTTTTTTATCTCTTTTCCCATGTGTTTCTTGTAAAAAAATTATATCGGCCTTATCTTTTTTTAATATCAATTCTATCCTTTTTCTCTTTATTATTGACCCCAAACCTTTCACATTCAATGTTGATATTCTCAATCTATTCTCCATTTTTCATATTTTGAATTTTCTAATCCCACTCCCCATTGGCTCTTTAATGTGATGGTGCTCCCCTTCCCCTTCCCATCCCCCCTCCCACTCCCCTCCCCCTTCCCGCCCTCCCTCCCCTCCCCACACAAACATTTGCCCCCCTCTTCCTCCAAAGCGTTTCTGCCTTGGAAACGACCAGCCATGGTCCTGGGGGGGGGTGTGAAGGTATGCCAACTCCCGGCATAGAGACCAATACCCTCTCCCGATTTATTTTCTTTCCCATATTTTTTTTCCCTCTCTTCCCCCTCCCTTCTCTCTCTCTACCCTCTTGCTTTATATATATATAAATCTATCTCTATGCATTTATAATCTATAAGAATATATTTTACTCAGTAGTCATCTACCCTTCTCCTACTCTATGAAGTTCTCTTTCTTCTTCTTCTGTTATATCATATTGTTTCTTCCAGTCCTCCTCAGCCTCTGTCCTTTCGTTTATCTCCCGAAGTCTTCTTCTTTGCTCCTCCTGTTGCTCCTCCCGCTGCTCCTTCTTCAGTTACTCCTCCCACTACTCCTTCCTCAGTTGCTCCTCCCGCTGCTCCTTCTTCTTCCTTTTCCTCTTGCTGGATCAGTTTCAGTTCTTTCAGGAGTTGCAATCCTTGTTCAAGAGAATTTATTCTGTGGTATTTGCCAGCATATTGGAATTTCAGAAAGATGGGATATCCCCAACTGTATCTTATCCCAACTCTCTGTAAAACTATGATGCAGGGTTTCATTTCCCTTCTCCAATTTATTGTTTCGCGGCATAAGTCATTATAAATTTCCACTGTGTTATCTCGATACTTCAATATTCCTGGATTCTTTCTAACAGCTCTCATCAAATCATCTTTCTTGTTGAAATTCGCAATTCTCATTATAATATCTCTGGGAATTATTCCTCTTTTTGCAGCTGACACACGATGAATTCTCTCTATGTCATGATCTTCCCATAAAATCTCAGGAACAATGCTTTTTAGCCATTTTAAAACTTCCTCTTTCAAGGATTTTTGACTTTGTTGTGGCTGCTCTGCGAGTCCACGAATCCTCACATTGTTTCTTCTGTTCTGGTCTTGGAGCTGGATAATTTGTCTCTCTAACAAAGAAATCCTGCCATCATGTTCTGCTAGTCTGGTCTGCTGATTCCCTTGGGTTTTTTTTATATCATCCACTTTAAGGTCCAATGCTTTTAACTCCTGTGAGATTTTTTCCTGCAATTGCCCCATTTCTGCCCTTATATTAGATGTTATTGTAGTAACAAGAGCTTGATTAGACTCTGTAATAAGCTTGTGTATAAAAGTTTTTATCTCTTCATTAGCTCCATTCGCAGCTTTCTTCGCCGCCATTTTAATGACTTTTTCGTCTCCGTTAAAGTTTAAGTTTATATTTTCAAAATCTCTAACTAGACGATTATATGTTTTATCTGTTGCTGTAGGTCGCTTCCAAACAGGGTGTTTATAGACCTTTTTTTTAGGCGGCATATATCTCAAGGACCACAAAGGGGGGAAAAACTGTTTTGCTTTCAGTCCGTTTCAACAGTTATTTGCAGTTTAAACAGAGTCTTTTATTTTCCCTCCAGTTGGAGAAGAATCGAAACCAATCCACTATCTTATCTTACATTCTTTCCCACATTATTCAATTAATTACTCACATTCTTTCTTTGTTTTGAAAAAGGCTTCTGGAATTATTTTATAATCATCTGTTCCGGGAGTCGAATATTTAGCCTCTCTCTGCCATCGTAGTTGGCTCCTCCCCCCGAGAAGAATAGATTTAAGAATGAAATTATTATAGTAATAATGGGTACAAAGAGAAACATGAAATAAAAATATATAATCAATGTGATATAAAATTAGGGTTAGGGTTAGGGCTAGGGTTATGGTTTGTGCTACGGTTAGTTCTAGGGTTAGGGTTAGGACTAGGGTTATGGTTAGGGCTCTGGTTAGGTTAGGACTAGGGTTAGGATAGTGTTAATGCTAGGGTTAGGGTTAGGGCTACAGCTTAGGACTAGGGTTAGGCCTAGTGGTTGTGGTAGTGTTAGGATTTGGGTTAGGGCTAGTGTTAGGGCTAGGATTAGGGCTAGGACTAGGGTTAGGGTTATGGCATGTGTTTTGTTAGGGCTAGGGTTAGGGTTAGAGTTACAACTAGGGTTAGGGCTAGGTTTAAGGCCAGGACTAGGGTTATGGCTAGGGATACGGCTTGGGTTAGTTATGGCTAGGGTTAGGGCTAGGGTTACAGCTAGGCTTAGTCTAGGGCTAGGATTAGGGCTTTATTTAGGGCTAGGTTTAGAGCCAGGGCTCAGGTAAGGCTAAGGTTAGTTTTAGGGCTTAGGGCTAGGTTTAGAGCTAAGGCTAGGACTACGGTTAGGGCTAATATTATTTCTCAGCTTAGGGCTAGGGTTAGGGCTTGGTTAGGGCTAGGGTTAGATCTATGGTTAGGGCTATGCTTATAGCTAGTTTTAGGGCTTGGGCTATAATAGATATATGGTAGGTATAGTGTTAGGGCGAAAGTGAAGGCTAGAGTTAGGGCTAGGACTTGGGTTAGAGCTAGGGTTAGGGCTAAATTAGGCTAGGTTTAGGGCTAGGGTTCCTCATCTGTTATAATCCGTTAGGTCTCTCAATATTCAATTTATTTTTTCAATTTCCCCAACAGGTTATGGGGGTCCCAGAACAGAACAATTACCAGATTTTTTGAGGTTTAGTTATTTTTTTGCTTTGTGTCTTTCTCGTGAAAGTGGCTTGTTTTCTCTCCTCCCCCTTCTCTAGCTAGATGTGGAAACAGACATCTAGCTAGAGAAATTTTACCTTTTACCTTTCTGGGAGCTTATTTCTTTTTTTGTTGGAATTGCTAACTAAAGCAAAAATGCTGCATGCAGATTTAGCACATTTTGACCTTGCTTCCAAACACAGACCTGTGCGACTCACCACAGAGCTATACAGAATGGAGACAAAAATTAAATTTAGCCTTTAAATACCTTAATGTTCTTGATGCAATTGAAAAAGAAAAACCAAGTGGTGAAGCTGCAGAACAATGGATGAGAAAATATTCCACAGCACAGTACCAAAAGGTAATGCATTGGAGGCTAATCAGCTACTGCATGTGAGAATTGACCACTGCAAAGGAAATGCTAGATGAACTTAAAGAAGTTTTGGTCTTTCATATGAAAAGTCTCAGTCAATTTGGATGGGGGAATTTGTACACTTCCCCTTTCATACTAAAGCAGGCTGTGAAACTTACATCATTTGATTAAATTTCACAATTAAAGCAAACATTTTTATTCTATTTCACATGAATTGTTTCTTGACTTTTCCCAAAACTGATCTAGATTTCATTTCCAATATCTCTTAACATTGTTATATCTTTGTACTGCATTTTTCAGCTATTTTACACATTGGTACATAGTATCTCCTTTTTCCATATTCCTGCTTCATGATATCTACTCATCTGATTTCCTTTTCAATTTTGGAGACTATGTCGGGTTTTTTATTTTCAATAAAGGTTCCCCACCATTGTTCTATTGTAGGTATCTGCTGTGTTTTCCATCCCTTTCAATACGTGCAGTTGTTATCATATATAATATTATTCTCCAATATTTCTTTATATTCGCTCCTTTACTGAATCTGTCATATTTAACAAATACAATTCAGGAATCATAGGAAATTGTAGCTTCATTGTTTCACATATCCTGTTATGTATTAGTCCAATATTTTTTAAACCCTTTTGGGCTTCCCACCACATATGATATATCATACCCACCTTTTTTAAAATTTAAAAAAAGCCCAGTACCTGAATTGTAAATCTTTTGTAATTTATCTGGTGTCAAATACCATCTATAAAACATTTTATAATAGTTCTCTTTTAAATTCTGGGAAACTGTAAATTTTTTGTCTTTTTCCAACTCTGCTCCCAAGAATCCAGTTGAATTGTATGACCAATATTCTGTGCCCACGAGATCATTACTGCTTTAACAGTTTCTTCATACTTCTCCTGGTGCAGTATTTCCTGAGTGATTTGGGCTAATAAATGAGGAGGGTTTTAAAAAAGTTTTTTTATCACTCCAACCTTCTCCTTTATTTCAATTCCATATGTCTTTAAATCCATCTGAAACCTTTCAGTTAACTGCCTGTAAGAAAACCAATTTAGAACTTTTCCCTTTCTTGCTCTTGTTTTAAAGCTGAATACTATTCAATTTTGTCCTCTCAATTATGTCCTCATGCTTCGATATTTTTCAGATGCAGCCCACTAAAAGAAAGCTTCTTGAGGGGAGATCCAGGTGGGCAGCTGCCTAATGTTTCTAGACTTGTAATCTTCCCAAACTTTCAAAAGCGATTTCCTGACATAATATTTGTGAAATCTTTATCTATTTTTGCTTTATCATAGAACATATAGGCATGCCAGCCCTCCTAACTGCTCCCTCCAATGTCAGCTTTCTGGCATCTTGTAGATCTATCCAGTCTTTTATCCATATAAAAGCCACGGCCTTGTAGTAAACCTGAAAATCGGGTAAATCCATATCACCTTGATTTTTCTGATTTTAAAATGTTCCATTTAATCCTGGGTTTTTTCCCTTGCCATATAAACTTGGATATTTCTCTCTTCCATTGTAGAAAAGGTTTCTTATTCCATATAACAGGAAGGTTTTAAAAAAAAAGCATTTTTGGTAGAACGTTCATTTTAAATTACCGAATTTCCCCAACATTGACAAGTGTAACTTAGACCAGCTTTCCAAATCTTTAATTATCCCCTTTCCCATTTTTTTATACTTGTTTGAAAATAACTCATTATTTCTTCTGGCTACCCAAAATTTCCCCAAAATTTAACTTTTTTCCCCCAATCCCATTCTTTGTTTTTTTCCATCTCTTCTCTCTCAAATTTTTGGTTAAAAAATTTGTTTTTTCCACATTTATCTTAAATCCAGAAATTCCCCAACCTTTTGAATTATTTTAATCAATTTTCCAATGCCTCTACATGGATCTTCCAGAAAACCACCAAATCATCTGCGAAGGCTTTCAACTTGTATTGGTGTTTTTTAAAATTTAACTCCTTTAATGTCGTTATCTTCTCTAATAGCATTATTTAATATTTCCAATGTCATAATAAAGAACAGAGGGGACAATGGACACCCTTGTCATCCCCCCTTTAGTCTATAACTGTGTTCTTTCACCATTTATCAGAGTCTAGCTTGTTGTTGTTTATAAATTGCTTCAATCCATGAGACAAATTTCTCTCCAGCCGACATTTTTTTCAAGTCATTATCATAAAAGGCCGGTTATTCATATCAAATGCTTTCTCAGCATCAAGAAATATCATCGCCATTTTCCGTTCATTATGTCTTTCATAATACCCATTTATTTAAAACCGTTCGAATATTATTCCTCAGTATCTTTTTGGTAAAAACCCGTTTTGATCTTCATTGATAATGTCAGACAACCCCTTTTTGAGTCTACAAGGATTGAAGTGAAAATTTGTAGTCTACATTCAAAAGTGAAATTGGCCATAATTTTTCATGTCAGTCAAATCTCTGCCTTCTTTTGGAATAATCTCATTCACTTTTTCAAGTATCTGGTATTCCTTCTTTTACTATTTCATTTATTGTGCTTTGTAGAGGTATTGAAATCTCATGTTCCATTGTCTTATAATATCTAGCAGTGTAGGTCTGGTCCTGGAGCCTTATCAGACTTCAAATTCCGAATTGCCTCAACCACCTCCATCATTGAAATTGATATTATTCAATATCAATCTTTGCTTTATTTACCCCATTTTGTTTATTTTCTCCAAATATTCTTAGTTCCTTGTTATTTATCAACTCTGGGGCCTTTCCCATCAGCTTAATATACTATTTGTAAAAGGCTTGTTTTATGTCCTCCTGTTTAGTAATTTTTTCCTTTCCAATCACAATCTCCAGTATAATATTTCTTGCCCTCCTTTTAAAAAGAGAGGCTAAAAACTTTGAAGGTTTGTTTGCTTGTCCAAACATTTGTATCTTGTTTCCGATTGTTGTTCTATTTTTTCTGCATTTATTATTAATTTAGCTTGAAAAATTTCATCTGTAATCTAATCTGATGATTAGCCGGATTCTGTCTCATTTGTCTCTCAATCTCTTTCATCTTCTCCAAGATTAAGTCCTCTTCTCTTTCCTGATCTCAACAGACCATCTAATGAAATTTCCTCACATAACAGCTTTACTTGGGCCCAAAAGTTTTCATTGACAACTCAGGTGTCATATTTTAGCAAAGTAATTTGTTATCTCTCTTTTAGCTTCCTCTATATAGTTCTCCTTATTCCAAATTTTCGTTCATTCTCCATGTTTTTTCTGTCTTTCACCTGCATCTTAATTTGTTTGGATTATGGGCTAGAAAATTTTGGGAAAATATCAATTTGTGTAATCTTCATAATAATTGCTTAGATACCAACATCATGTCTATCCTTGACATCGATTTGTGTCGATCAGATGGAATGTATACCCTTCCAGTTGTCCATTCTTATATCTCCAAGTGTCATATAAATTTTTGTCCCTCAGATTAAAAAAACTCTTAGGAAGTTTACCATTGTTTGGGGGATAATTTCTATTAAAACTATCAATTAAAGGATTAATAACTCCGTCAAAATCCCCCCCAAAAAAAAATATTCGTATTTCCTGATTCATTTGAGTATCCCGTATCTGTTGCTGTATTTGGGGGGGAAATTTCCCCTTTTGCCCCATTCGGTGCATATATTCCCACATTAAAAATTTGTCTTGTTTCAGAATACTTCAACTCCTATATATCACCATTTTTTTTCCTGGGGAATTTACCGCTTTATATTTTGAATTCACATATATTAACACACCCTTCTTCTTTTTATTGGTCACGTGCAAGCATTTAATTTTGGATTTCTAATGTATTTAAGGTCTTGAGTTTTTAAATTTTAACCTCTTAAGCTTTTTATGTCCAAATTTTGCTTTTCCAAATGATGAAAGTTTGTCTTCTTTTATATTCAGAGTTAAACCCCTTAAAGTTCCACAAGTATATCTTCAGCTATTTTCTTTTCCAATTTTATTATAATTTATATATAACTTGACTTAGTCCTCCTGAAGAGCTCCATCTAATTCCCCCTTTTTCCTGTTCCCCAAATTTCCCCCCGATGCTTCTCCCTTTTGGAATGTCTACCTACTCTAAGGGCTTCTTCTTCTTGTTGGGGTTGAATTTTCCCCTTCCTTGGAACTCTGCTCCTGTTCCTGATTTTTTTTCCACCTCAGAGATATTTTTTGAAAGCTCCTTCTTCAGTCTCTCCATCATCTCTTTTGCTTTACACACTGAATTAATCCAATATCTCCGTTGTTTGTAAGAAAATGACAAGCCCTCAATTTTCTCCCATCGATAGCTAATTTGAAGCTTGATCAAAAGATTTGCCAAAGGTTTGTATTCTTGTCTTTTCTTTAAAATCTGATAAGGAATGTCTTTAAAAATTCTAACATCTTTATCTTCAATTTTCAAGGGTCCATCGTAACTTTCTTGGAGTACTCTATCTCTTATAATTGTCCTTGTAAAGATAATGATGATATCTCTGGGTAGTTTCCTCTCTCACGCCACTCTATAGGACACCCTGAAAATTCTGTCAATATAACTCTCCATCTTCTCCTCGTCAATGTCAAGACAAAAGGTTTTTTTCCTGACTGGAACTCTGGGATCAGAGTTCAATCCCTTCATCTCCCTCTTGCAAAACTTAAAAGAGATAACCTTTAACGAAGCTTTGTCTAAATTCGAGAAAATCACTGACCAAGGGGCCTCCCCTTTTTGATCATACACGAAGACCAAGTGGATCAAATTACCTGGCCACTAAGAAGGGCAGACCCAAAGCTCTGTCTAGGGACCAATCACAGCTCAGTTCCTATAATTGCAACAAGAAGGGTCACATTGCAAGAAACTGTACCCTTCCCAAAAGGCCTTCAGCCAATGGCAGCTCTCCAACTAAGAAATTTACAAGACAAAGACAGCATGTAGGTGAATCAAGCAAACAGTCTTACAGAGGAAGTAATCTCCATTTAATGGGCAGACTCTGGGAGTTAAAGACTACAAGCAGAAAAATAATTGTTGGATTATAGATTCTGGCTGTATCAATCACAGCACATTTTCTGATGCTTATTTTGACAGAATGGATCGAGATGCAACAGGAAAATTCAAGCTGCAAATGGTGAAACCATGCAGATCCTGGGATCAGGAAGCTGCATTTTAAACTGTCCATTGCCTAATGGCAAAGTTGCCCAGAATGGACTGTTGCCTTGGTGTCACGTGGGGTGGATTTCCAAAAACAGCCAAAAGATCATCCGGTTCCCTATGGTCTAGTCGTGACCAGAGCCACGCATGAGTGTCCTTTGCCACCAATATTGAAAACTAATGGGTCAATTGAGTGGGGATTGTCTTTCGAAGAGACTCAACTGCAGGGATTTGTCTGTTCGTTCTGTGATGGTTCCACCATGCCCGTGGACGGTGGCCCATGGACAGGCTTTGGAGCAATCCGAGTCACAGATTCCTTCACCCTATAGGGGATAGCCAGGCCTCACTCCAGCCAAGCGGCCGAACTAGAAGCTCTTAAGGCTATCTTACAGTACAAACTGTCCATTAGCCATCAACACTGACTCAGATTGGACTGCTAAATTAGCTGGTGTGTGGCTTCCAATCTGGATCCAAAATGACTTAAAGACTGCACATGGGAAACCTATAGCCCATCTGGACAAATGGGTTCGCATTGCTGCCCAAATTGGAGAGGAATGTACCTACATGGGTTACTCACATCAGAGGGCTTCAAAAGAAAGGCACGGCTTCTTGTATTTGGAAAACCAAGCAAATGCCCTTGCCAGGGACACAGTTTTGCAGGACGATGGGGCTCCCATCGCTGCTGTTGTCAACTTGCTGCTATTGTCATCGCTGCTAATGTCAACTCGAAACAGCTGATGCTCCCTCCCATGTTTGACAGGCACCCTCCAAGAAAGGAGACACAGAAATTTCTGAGGTGGCCAGGAATGGCTCTGACAAGTCTGGCCGCTTTAAAATAGAGCAAATTGAGACTGTGTTCTGGGCAATAGATGCCAAGTGGCCATTGCCATTGGGTCATGCCCATAGATCTTAGAGGCAACGTGAACCAATTCGTCCACGAGCAAGGATGTCGTGGATGACGAGTCTCTTTAGATAGAGCCAGAGAAACCGGTTGGTGGCCCAAGACGAAGCAAGATGTTAACCAGTGGGTTGACGATTGCTTATCTTGTGCCAGGGTCCATGCTGACCCCTCCGGACCCAAGGCTCCCATTCACCATCAACGGATTGAAGGTCTTGGAATTCATTTCACTGGTGAGGTGACTCAAGAGTTGTGCAAGGTGCTGGGCATGCACCAACGATTCTATATAGCGCATCATCCGCGAAGCTCAGGGTAGATTGAACTTACCAACTGTTCTTTGAAGGAGGTACTCCGAAAGGTTGTGGACTCCTCAGGAAAGGATTGGGACGCCAAACTGCCCATCATCTTGATGGCCTTCCGAGACACAGTGGCATCAAATGGTTCTACGCCACACATGGTTATGACAGGGTGTAAAATGATGTTGCAAGAAGCCTTTTGTATTGACACCAGCATTCCATCAGATTTGGAACCTGTTGTCCTGAACAACGAGTGGGTGAAAAATCTGATTCAGCCTGTAGGCCAATTAAGCAAAAACCTACAAAAGATGGACAAAAGACTGGGATGGGTACAAAGGAATTTCTATAAGAACAAACACTCTCTTGCCGCTATATGGGTGGGTCCTGTACCCATTGTAAAAAGGATTTCCCCCATGGCCTATCAAGTCCGCGTTCCTAAGAAGAAAGGAAGACTGGCTTAAGTTCTTCCATGTCTCCCAGTTAAAGTGTGGAAAGGTCAGCCTGTCGATCCCGCCTCTGTGGAAATCCCCGAATCGGAAGATCCAGGCGCCCGAAAACCAATGTGAGTCCAGTGATTCATCAGACTTCCTTAAGTCACAAGGAAGTACAGCCGCTAATTTGTCCGAGACATTGGTCTCGGTTTACGAGGTAAATGAACGTTCTCTGAACGAGGCAGAGAGGAC
The DNA here is from genome assembly GCA_948474755.1 of Ctenosaura bakeri. Lineage (NCBI taxonomy): Eukaryota > Metazoa > Chordata > Lepidosauria > Squamata > Iguanidae > Ctenosaura > Ctenosaura bakeri. The sequence goes on from CAOLHI010005426.1 coordinate 24,273, forward strand.
TGGCGACCCCTCGTTTTGTGTAGATAGCCCTGTGTGAGTATAAGTAGTGATGGACTCCCATATCTGGGTTCCCTACAGGGAGGTGGAATGGGACCAGTAATGTGGATTTCGGTATTGTTTCCCTTCTTTAAATATGTCCTCGGAGCCTTGCCTGAATATATAACCCAATTCATAAGAGGTTGGCAGTATAACATACAGGCAATCTGCCATTGGAATCCTTACCAGGAGGCAGAAGCCCTGCTACACAATACCCGGCTACTGTGGTTTCAAAAACGATATCCCTTCGAAATATTCACCCAAATACAGGTACGCCTAAGGAACAGGCTTAGTTCATGTTTAAGAATGAGCGTTGCTGACACCGAGATGCCAACAGCTCAAGCTCCCTTGAACGTTAAAATGGTCAGGAGCCTACACCACAATGCCTCCCTGTTTGTAATTAGGTTCACATATGATCATTGCCGCCCCGCATGGGAATGAAAAATCTTTCTGTTCACCTGTCAAAACTTCACTCGCACCACGACAGGCTCCTCTGGAAAAATGTGGTGCCCTGTCTTTACCCCTCCTTCAGATAGCTTCCCTGCCATGTACTCTGACTGTAGACTGTAGTCCGCAAAGACATTGAGGTAGTCGCTTTTTCAAAGTCTCAACCTGGTGTCACCATCATGGTTCTAAATTTTACCGTATTAAACATCTCCAAGGTCATTCCAGCCTGCCAGTCGTATGTAAAACCAGCATGGACAGAGAGGGAGCTCGAGGAAGAGCAGTGGCTGTCGTTTTCCCACGCACATACTCTCCCTAAGCGAAGCGTCCTAAGGACCAGGATGCTTCGATTAGAGCGAATGTGGGAAAACGACAGCCACAGCTTTTCCCAGTGGTCCCATTGTGTCCATGCTAATTTCAGAGGAATAGGAACTGGAAGCGCAATAATTAACAAAATGGATAACGAACAAAAGAAGTTGGTGTGTCCTCTGTCGCTTGTTTAATTAACCTGGCACGAGGAATGGATATAATCAACCCTAGCCCTTACACTAATTCTAGCACTAACCCTATCCCTAACCCTAGCCGTAACCGTAACCTAGGTCTGGCCCTAACCATAGCTCTAACTCTATCTTTCAGTCTGTAGCGGCTCTAATCCTATCCAATCTACTAGCTCTGCCTTTTTGGTAACAAGTAAACTTCCCACTTCCCGGTTGACCGTATTGGTCGAAAAATACCTTTTTACAGGGGAGAGGAAAGAATCCCAGCTGATTGTCCACTTCTGAGGCCTTATCTTTGAGATTGTGGTCTAACAAGAAATTCTCAAGGAGTCTTTCCTCAGGTGTTAAAATGGGTGATTTCTTCCCGCTTTTTTCCCTAACCGCATAATTCGAGTAATCTGATAATTTGCTCCTATTATTAAAGTCCCCTGCAATTAATAAACGTCTATAAGTGGAACAATACCCCTTCAAATGGGCCCAAAAAGATTTCCGCCGCAATGCCGCTATGGGGCGTAAAGGCAACAAAGTCGAAAAGGCCTCTTTTCCTCCTTCCCATCCCTTAAAATCTCTACCAGGCTAAAGTCAACAAACAGCAATCTGCCAAGCAAGTCCTCCAGGACAAGTTCAACATGGAGGTCCTGTCTTCTTTTAAACAAAACCAGCACACCTGCCTGACCTTCCTTCCCGTAGGACCAAACGGATGGTCCTTTTGTCCACAATTTCTGCACTTGGGAGCATTGCTGTTCATTCACCAGGTGAGTCTCCTGTAAAACCACCACATCGTGCAGCATCATTGCAGGCAGGGGAAGAGTCTCCTTTCGTCTCTCAGTCATCCTCAGGCTTCTCACGATCCAGGTGGTAATTCTCAGGGACACCATTTTTTTTTTGGTTTTTTGTTATTTTTTGGAAAGAGATCTAAATTCTAAACTGTCAGAGAAGCAGGTGATAACTCCAAGATTAACAATAAAATAAACCTTATCAAAACCAACCTGATTAAAAATAACCTTATTAAAAACAGGTTCATTTTCTCTCCCAAACAAGGATTGGTTTTGAAGTAACTTCTCTTGATTCAATAGTATAATATAATGGCAAATCATTGTTTTGTTAGCATCCAAACCAGCACAGTCCACTCCTTTGAAAGCTACTCAGTCCAGTTCAATCTCCAAGCTCTCCATCTCTCTGACCTCCTTGTCCTTCTGGCTCACTGTTTCTAACTGGCTCCTCTCTACCTCCTCCGGCGACCCCGAAGGTGCAGTGTATAAGGTGGGATAGGTTTGGAATGGTCGGGGAAACAACGGATGATGAAGTGGACACCGATCCATCCTGGTCAGGAGGATGGGATGGAAGAGGGCACAGGGGGGCATCAGGAGGTCCGGGGTAGGGAGGGAGTGGCAATGGAGGGGAGAAACAGAGACCCGACTCAGCATCGGGAGGCCTCATCAATATCCCATCAAGTTCTTGAATACAAACTTCTACTTCTTCTGAAAATAACAGCGGTGAAGCTACCGGCTCCTCGCCAAATGCTCCCTCCATCACAATCTCTCTAACTATCTCTTAAGGCAAGCCCTCAGGACTCCCACCCGACAGTAGCACTGCCTGTCCCTCTACTACTGACTCTCCACTTCCCACCACCTTTCCTTTTGCTTTACTTTCCTCACTTTCCTGGTCTACCACCTGATTCCTCATCGCTCCATGCCTTTTGCTCCTTGGTCTCCATGGGCTACTTTGTCCCTTTGCACCCGCTGCATGTTTAGGTTGTCTGTCTCCCGCCCCCTCGACAGCCACCAACAATTCTTTATCATTGAATTCCTTAGGGACTGACCCAGTCTCTTCCTCAACACTTCTCTCCTCTTCTGCAGGAACATAGAACCTATTATGACCCCTAACTGCCTCTTCTCTCACTTTCTCCTTTCTCTGGGGATTTCCATCTGTTCCTCCCACACCCCTCCCTGGTACTATGTTCCATTCGAAATCTTTTCCTTTTTTCCCTGTCTCATGCAGTCTGTTCTCCAGTAGAGGTCCTGGACTATGGTTACTCTCTCTGTTTTCCCGCCTCTTCACAGGTAGCAATTCCTCTCCCCTGCCTCTCAAGGTGTCTTATTTATTTATTACTTATTTATTTGTATCCGCCTCTCCATATAGATCGAGGCGGTGAACAATTTAGCATGTATTTCGAAACATTTTTCTATACATGCCCCCAACAAGCTGGGTACTCATTTTACCGACCTGCGAAAGGATGGAAGGCTGAGTCAACCTTGGGGCCCGGCAGGATCGAACTCACAACCTTGTGGTTTGTGGCTTGCAGTACTGGTATTTAACCACTGCGCCACCAGGGCTCCCTCAGGAGCCTTGTCTGTTCCTTGGACTGAGCTCTTTCTTTCCCCATTCTGGCTACTTGTTGGGCCTTCTCAAAGACTGGCATCTCACTGGTTGTAATAGGCCTGGGGACACCAAAAATAAGTGTGTCCCAATTCACCACAAAAGTTGCACCTGATGCTGCTGTGACAGGCCACCGTCGGATGGCCCCTGGCGCCACAGTGGGAGCACAAAGGAGTGGTGCATAAACGCCTCTGATGATCGTAAGACCCATAGTGGAGGCAAGCCTGAGTCTGGCCGCTGTATCTAGTGATCCCCCTATCGGCCCCCAGGAAAAAGTACTTGGGTATCTTTCCGTGCCTATATTCAGGGTCCTCATTCTTAAAAGAAACCGCACACCTATATTCTCCGGTCCAATAGCCCTGTTCAGGTCCTGAGAAAATGGTAGCATATTTAGACACCCACCGAGCTACATCCTGAGCGGGGATGGTGGTGGTTCTGAAACGTATGGTCAAGACCTTTGTATCCCCCCTAAATAGCGGGACCATCTCATATTCAGTCAACAACTCTGGTCTCAAACGTTTCACCGTTTTGCACTTCATCCAGAACTCTCTGTATACCTTTTCAGAAGCTAAACAAACATTGATTTCCCTAGACCCTGGTAATTGAATGACCGCCACAATATGCTCTCTAGGGGCATCCAAAGCATCCCTAAGGAGCCTCTTTGAAATATAAGCACTGGATCCTCTCTCCGAGTCTGACCCCAGATATGTGAAGCGCACAACATAGCACCTTCTAGGGTTCCTGACATCTGAAGCTTGATGAAAAAAACTGTCTAAGTATTCCTCTTCCTCTTCCGTCAAGCCTGAAATATTGGAGGGTCCAACAGTGCCAGTGCCCCGCCCTGCTATGCTAGCATACATCCTGTCTTTTCTTTGTTCCTGTGGTTTGCCACCAGTCCTCCCACCGGGCAGTCCGGACGGCAAAGCAGAAGCTCCACGAGGTGCCTCCCCTTGGGTGTCATTGCCACGTGTATCATCTCTCTCCCTCTCCTTTCTGTGTTTGTCTGGCGGAGGGTTTAGACTTACACTTTTTCCCTTTGATGTCACATTAGTTTCACCGTCCATTCTAGGCCTTGTCGGAAAACGGCCGTTACTGCAGGCATCCGCATCTTCCAATAACCTCTTCGGCCGTGCCCCCGGCTCCCTAGTTCTCATTTCGGTCATCCAAAGGGAGTTGTTCTGTTCTCCCTGAGGGAAAGAAATACCCAAACCGGCAGCATCTTCCATTGAGGCCCCCCCAACCCCCCCCCATCCTGACCAAGCCCTTCTCTTTGCTCTCCCACAACAAACCCATTTCCACCCTCTCCAGCCACTAGTCCCACTTCTGTATCCACTCCATCTCCCCAAGCTTGCTTCCGTCTCGGTTTCTTGCTCACTCTATCAGAGACCCTCCGGTCAAGGTCGGAATCGCTGATGTCGCTCAAAGTCCCTCTAAGTCCTAAATTTCCCACACCTTCCCGTTGTACATTGCTCCCCATCCTCTGCACCTCCCTCCGCCATGTCTCCTCTCCTAGATCCTCACCGGTTGCTGGGGGCGGAACCGTAGCACGCGGCCCCAGGCTGGAACTCAGGGCCTCACGTCCCACAGGGCTCCTCTCAAGCTGCAACGCTGGGTCCGGTTCTTTCCAGTTCCTCAACTTTTCCTTGATTTTCTCTTGTCTGGTTCCCTTAGTTTTTCTTCCGTCGGATCAAAACCTGACTGCTTGGCCATCTTTCTGCGCTGTCATAAGTCTGCTGTGACCAGTAAGAGCCACTCATCCAGGCTTCTCTGCTCACCATCTTGGACGTATTGTCCATTTGTGTCCAAACCAAAGGAGTCTGGTTTTCTGGGGCACATTCCCAGGTCCTATGGATCTCTTGAAAGGTTTCGTCAATTGGTCCTCCCTCAGCCAGTCCGGCAGAACAATAGCAGATGTCTTTGGCTTCCTGTCCAGTAGCAAATGCTTGACAATCTCCAAGGCTAAAGTCCTGGTGTAGGACACCTGCTCCTTAACTGTTCCACCCCCAATCCTGACAGCACCGATTTTAGCAAAGGAAAGCTCTTCTCTAGGATACCCCAAAGTTTATCTCTGCTGTACTTTTTGAAACTGGGCAAGCATTCTTTAGAGCCCGGGAGGGCAATTTGAGCCACCGTGTAGCCCCAGAGTTTCAGCGTATGGTACTTGTCAAAGTCTTTTGGCAAAATAATATTGGTCGCTTTGTTCCAAGGAGTGTAGAGACATTCCGTCCAGGCTGCTGATATCTGCCTTTCTCGGGAAAGGATTTTATTTTTGGAACCTTCTGAAAGAGTTCCTCCCGCTCTGCCCCTCGTCCCTCCTCCACGCTTTGGAAATCTGTGTCATATTGGTGAATTAAATAGTCCTTTATGACTTTTTTCCCCTGGGGAAGACCTTTCCTCCTTCCACTGTTTTCCTTGTTACTCTTTTCTTCTGGGATTCGCCCCCAGTGCCTTCCTCCTCCACCTTCTCCTCCTCACTGCTGCTTTCCACCGAGCTCTCGCTGCTAGCGAGCAGAGAAGAAATGCCAGAGCACTCCATGCCACTCTCCCTTCGCTCTTGGAAGGAGGGCCCCTCCAGTCTCTCCACTCCCTCACTTCCAGAGTCATTTGTAAGTTTTATTGGGTTAAAGGGTACAGTCCCTGCAAGCTGCCCAGCACAAGCCTCCTTTTCTGTCTCTTCTGGCTTGCGAGGCTGTGCGTGCTTTCTTTTGAATAGGCTCACAGGACACAGTTCTTCTGAACAATTCCTGGTTTAAGTGTGGAGCGATCTCTACTTCTATTCAAAGCCTCTTCAACTAGAAACTTTCTGCTGCGAAGCTTTGGCTCCCTGTCTCTTCTAGTCTTTATATTTTCTTTACTTTTCTCCTCTTTATTTTTCAAAAGAAATTAGTCTAAGAAAAGTCAGGTCTTTTCCTAACTTCTTCATTCTGCTCATTGATCCTAGTTACAGTATTTACAAGGGATTCATACTCCTCTTGCTTTCTTTCCCCCACTGGCTTCCTCAACAGGCTCCTGTCATAATCATTTAACTCCTGGAGGGCCTCTCTGATCCAATCCACCCCCAAGTATGCCCTGTTTTGCATTTCTCTCAAATAAAAGTCCCTCTGCAAAAATTCTGTGGCTTCCTCTGGTTCTGTGAAAACAGTTTCTAATTCAAACTCTTTAGTAGATTCCTCCAACACTCCTAAAAACTTTCCCAGTTTTTCTGTATTCAAACAATATGTTTCGTTATATCCCTATATATATATAGGGCTAGGGTTCGGGTTCTGGTTAGGGCTAGGGTTACGGCTAAGGATAGGGCTCGGATTATTGCTAGGGTTAAGGTGACATCCAGGTTTAGAGTTACGGCAAGGGTTTCAGTTAGAGTTAGGACTACGGTTACTGTTAGTGCAAGGGTTACAGTTCGGGATAGGGTTAGGGATAGGGATAGAGTTAGGGTTTAGGGTTAGGGTTAGTGTTAAGTCAGGGCTGGGGTTAGGGTTAGGGTTAGGGCTAGGCTTAGGATTTGGGTTAGGGTTAGGGCCAAGATTAGTGTTAGGGCTAGGGTTAGGTATAGGTTAGGTTAGGTATAGAGCTAGGGTTTGCTTTAGTGCTAGGGTAAGGGTTAGAGCTGGGGTTGGGGTTAGCGTTATGGTTAGGTTTAGGCTAGGGTTAGGGTCAGGGTTAGGGCTAGTGCTAGGGTTAGGGTTAAGGCTAGGGCCAGGGTTAGCGTTAAGTTTAGCGGTACGGCTAGGTTTAGGGTTTGGATTAGGTTTCGGGCTAGGGTTAGGGCTAGGGCTAGGGTTATTTATAGAGTTAGGGTTAGGGTTAGGGCTAGGGTTAGGGTTAGAGCTGGGTTGGGTTTAGCGTTAGGGTTAGGTTTGGGGCTAGGTTTAGGGTTAGGGCTTGGGTTAGGGTTAAGGTTAGGGCTAGGTTTAGAGTTAGGGTTAGGGCTAGGGTTAACCCTAGTATTAGAGGTATTTTAGGATAGGGGTTAGTGCTAGGGTTAGGGTTGGGGCTAGGGATAGTTTTGGGTTATAGTTAAGGCTGCGGCTAGGATCATGTCTAAGGTTAGGGTAGTGATGAGGGTAGGTTTAGGGCTAGGGTTAAGGTTAGGGTTAGGGTTAGCATTAGGGTTAGCATTAGGGTTAGGACTAGGGTTCTCCTTGGGGTTAGGGTTAGGGCTAGGGTTAGGATTAGGTTTAGGGATAGGGTTAGGGTTAGGGTTAGGGTTAGGAAGGGGGTTAGGGTTGGGGTTAGGGTTAGGGCAAGGGTTAGGTATAGATCTAGGGTTAGGGTTAGGGCTAAGGTTAGGGTTCGGGCTATGGTTGGGATTAGGGTTAGGGTTAGGGCTAGCGTTGGGGTTAGGGCTAGATTAAGGATTAGGGTTAGGGTTAGGGTTCGGGTTCATTTAACGTTTGGTTTAGGCCTAAAGTTAGTGTAATTTTAAGGATAGGTTTAGGGTTAGGGCTATGGTTAGGGTTAGGGCTAGGGTTAGCGCTAGGGTTAGAGTTAGGGTCGTGTTAGCGTTAGGGCTAGGGTTTGTGTTACAGTTAGTGTTAGGTTATGTTTAGCGTAGGGTTAAGGTTAGAGTTACGGCTAGGTTAAGGTTAGAGTTAGGGCTAGGGTTAGGTTTAGGGTTAGGGTTTAGTTAGGGCTAAGGTTAGTGCAAGGTCTAGGTTAGGGTTAGGGTTAGGGCTAGGGTTCGGGTTAGGATTAGGGCTAGTGTTAGGGGTAGGGTTAGTGTTAAGGCTAGGGTTAGGGTTAGGGGCAAGGGTATAATTAGGGTTAGGGTTATTGTGAGGGTTAGGATTAGGGTTAGGGTTAGGGTTAGAGCTAGTGATGGGGTTAGAGTTAGAGTTAGAGTTAGGGTTAGGGCTAGGGCTAGGGTTAGGATTAGGCCTAGGGTTAGGGTTAGGGTTACTGTTAGGACTAGGGTTAGGGTTACGGTTAGGTTAAGGCTAGGGTTAGGCCTTGGGTTAGGGTAGTATTTAGGCTAGGTTCAGGGTTAAGGCTAGCTTTAGGGGTAGGGTTAGGATTAGGGCTAGTTTTAGGGTGAGGATTAGGGCTAGTGTTAGGGTCAAAGTTGCGGTTAGGGTTAGGGCTAGGGTTGAAGTTAGGGCTAGGGCTAGGGCTAGGGTTTGGGTTAGGGTTAGGGCTAGGGTTAAAATTAGGGCTAGGGTGAGGGTCAGGGGTAGGGTAAGGGTTTGGGTTAGGGTTAGGTATAAAACTAGGGTTCGGGTTAGGGCTAGGGTTAGGGTCAGAGTTAGGGCTTCGGCTAGGTTTAGGTTTAGGGCTAGGGCTAGGGTTAGGGTTACGGCTAGGGTTAGGCCTCCTCATAGTGGTAGTTTTTGGGTCAGAGTTAGTGCTAGGGTTAGGGTAGGACTAGTGTCAGGGCTAGGGCACAGGTTAGGTTAGTGTTAGGGTTAAGCTTAGGGCTAGAATTAGGGCTAAGGTGAGGACTAGAGTTGGTGTTAGGGCTAGGGTACCGGTTAGTGACTGGGTTACCCATAGAGCTAGGTTTAGGGTTAGGGCTAGGGTTAGGGTTAAGGCTAGGGTTAGGGTTCGGGATAGGGATAGTGTTTGGGTTAGGGTTAGGGTTAGGGCTAGAGTTCGTGTTAGGGTTAGGGCTAGGACCAGGGTTATGGTAATGGTTAGGGTTAGGGCTAGTGCTCGGCTTTGGGTTAGGGTTAGGGTTAGAGCTAGGGTTAGGGTTACGGTTAGGGCTAGGGTTAGGGTTAAGGCTCAGCTTAGGTTTAGGGCTAGGGTTAGAGCTAGGGTTAGGGTTACAGTTAGGGCTAGGTTTAGGGTTACAGCTCAGCTTAGGTTAAGGTTAGAGTTAGAGTTAGAGTTAGGGCTAGGGTTAGAGTTAGGGTTTCGGTTGGGGTTGGGGTTAGGGTTAGAGCTAGATTTAGGGTTAAGGTTAGGGTAGTGGTTAGGGTCACGGCTAGCGCTAGTATTAAGGTCAGGGTTCGGGCTAGGTTTATGGTAAGGCTAGGCTTAGGTCTAGGGTTCGTTCAAGGGATAGAAATAGGATTAGCTCTGGGGTTAGTGATAGGGTTAGAGTTAGGTTTAGGCTTAGCATTAGGGCTAGTGTTAAGGCAAGGGTTAAGTTTATGGCTAGGGTTAGGGTTAAGGTTCAGGCTAGGGTTAGGGCTCGGGCTACGGTTGACTCTAGTGTTAGGTCTAGGGGTAGGGGTAGGGTTGGGGCTATGGTTAGGTCTCGGTTTGGTATTAGTGTTAGGGTTATCGTTAGGGTTATGGTTAGTTTTAAGGCTTAGGGTTAGGGCTTCGGGTTAGGGCTAGGGCTAGGCCAAGGGTTAGTGCTTGGGTTATGGCTTTCGTTGGGGCTAGGGTTAGGACTGGGATTCGGGGTAAGGTTAGGGTTAGGGTTAGGGCTCATCTTTGGGCAATGGTTAGTGTTAGGATTAGGGCTAGGTTTAGGGTTAGGGTTCGGGTTTGGGATAGGGATAGGGTTAGAGTTAGGGTTAAGGTTAGGGTTAGGGCTAGGGCTTGAGGTCAGTTTTGGGTTAGGGATAGGGTTAGGGTTATGATTAGGGCTAAGGTTCGGGTTAGGGTTAAGGCTAGGGAAGGGTTAGGGTTAGGGTTTGGGTTCAGGTTAAGCCTAGGATTTGGCCTAGGCTTAGGGTAGTGTTAAGGTTAGGGTTAGGGTTAGGGTTAGGGTTGGGGTTAGGTTTAGAGTTAGTGCAAGGTTTAGGGTTAGTGTTAGGGCTAGCATTAGGGTTAGGGCTAGGGTTAGGATTAGGGCTAGGGCTGGGGTTAGGCATAGGGTGATGGTTAGGTGTAGGGTTAGTGTCAGAGGTAGGATTCGTTTTAGGGTTAGGGTTAGGGCTAGGGTTAGGTATAGAGCTAGGTTTAGGGTTATGGCTAGGGGAAGGGTTAGGGCTAGGGCTGGGGTTAGGGTTAGGCTTAGGGTTAGGTCTAGGGTTAGGGTTAGGTTAAGGGTTAGGGCTAGGGTTAGGGTTAGGGCTATGGTTAGGTCTAGATTTAGTATTAGTGTTATGGTTATCGTTAGGGTTACAGTTAAGTTTAAGGCTTAGGATTAGGGCTTGGGGTTTGGGTAGGGCGAGGTCAAGGGTGAGTGCTCGGGTTATGGCTATCGTTAGGGTTAGGGTTAGGACTGGGGTTGGGCTAGGGTTAGGGTTATGGTTATGGTTCATCTTAGGGCAAGGGTTAGTGTTAGAATTAGAGCTATTTTAGGGTTAGGGTTAGGGCTAGGGCTAGAGCTAGGGTTAGGGTTAGCTGTAGGGTTATGGCTATGGTTATGGCTAGGGATAGTGCTAACATTAGGGTTAGGGATAGGGATAGAGCTAGGGTTAGTGATAACTCTAGGGTTAGGGCTAGGGTTAGTGTTAGGGTTAGGGTTATGGAAAGGGATAGGGATAGGGATAAGGATAGGGTTAGGGATAGGGCTAGGGCTAGAGCTAGGGGTAGGGTTAGGGTTAGAGTTAGAGTTAGTTATACGGTTAGGGTTAGGGCTAAGGTTAAAGTTAGGGTTAGGGCTAGGGTTAGGTTTATTCTGGGGTTAGGGTTGGGGCTAGGGCTAGTGTTAGGGCTAGTATTAGGGTTCTGGTTAGTGTTATTGCCATTGTTAAGGTTCCAGCTAGCATTAGGATTGGGTCTAGGGCTAGGGTTAGGTCTACAGTTATGGTAGAGTTAGGGTTGGAGCTAAGGTTGGGATAGGGCTAGGCTTTGTTCTATGGTTATCGTTAGGGTTAGGGTTAGGGCTGGGGTTCGGGCTAAGGTTAGGGTTATGGTTACGTCTCATCCTTGGGCGAGGGTCAGTGTTAGGGTTAGGGCTAGGTTTAGGGCAAGGTTTGTTCAATGGTTACGGTTAGCATTTCAGCCAGGTTTAGGGCTAGAGTTAGAGCTATGGCTAAAGTTAGGGCTTGTGTTGCAGTTAGGGTTAGAGTTGGGTGTAGGTTTACGGCTATGGTTAGGGTTAGGGCTAGGGCCAGAGCTAAAGTTAGGGTTAGGGTTAGCTCTTGAGTTACGGCTAGGTTTAGCGTTAGGGCTAAGGTTATGGCTAGGGATAGGGTTAGGGTTAGGGGTAGAGTTAGTGTTAGAGTTAGTTCTAGGGTTGGGGTTAGGGCGAAGGTGAGGGTTAGGGCAAGCATATGCTTACTGTTAGGGCTAGGGTTAGGTTTACGCTGGGGGTTAGGGTTGGGGCTTGGGCTAGTATTAGGGCTAGTGTTAGAGTTCGGGATAGGGCTAGGGTTCGGGTTAGGCCTAGGGTTAGGGTTTGGGCTACGGTTAGTGCTTGTGAGTTAGGGCTCTATTGTTAGGGCAAGGGTTAGGGCTAGTGCTAGGGTTAGGGTTAGGTTTAGGGCTAGGGTTAGGAGTTGGATTAGAGTTAGGGTTAGTTCTAGGGTTAGGGCTAGGGTTAGGGTTAGGGCTAGGTTTCGGGTTAGGGCTAAGGTTAGGCTTTGCAGGGCTAGTGTTAACGCTAGGGTTAGGTTTACGGGTCGGGTTAAGGTTACGAGTTAGGGTTTGGGCTAGGGTTATGGTTAGGATAGTCGTTAGGGTTAGGGTTAAGGTTAGGGTTAGGGCTAGGGTTAATGCTAGCATTGGGGTTAGGGTTAGGGTTATTCTACAGTTAGGGTTAGGGTTAAGGTTCGGGCTATTGTTAGGGCTAAGGCTTAGGGGTACGTTTAGTTCCACGGTTAGTGTTAGGGGTCAGTTTGGGGTTAAGGCTAGGGTTAGGGCCAGCCCCACTGTTAGGGCTATGATTATAGCTAGGGTTAGGGCTAGGGTTAGGGACAGGTCTAGCGTTAGGGCTAGGGCTAGTGTTAAGGCTATGGTTAGGGTTAGGGCTAGGGTTACGGTTAGGGTAGAGTTAGGGCTAGAGCTAGGGTTAGAGTTAGCTAACCCTAGCACTTACCTTAGGCCTAGTTTTAAGGCTAGGGTTAGTCTTAGGGGTAGGGTTATGGCCAGGGATTGGGATAGGGTTAGGGCTACGGTTAGGTACATGGCTAGCGTTAGGGCTAGGGTTAGGGCTAGTGATAGGGTTAGGGTTAGGTTCAGGCTTAGGGCTTGGGTTAGTGTTCGGGTTAGTTCTAGGGTTAGGGTTAGGCTCAAGGTTAGGGCTAGCATTAGAGTTAGGGTAGGGTTTAGGGTTTGGGACTAGAGTTAGGTACAGTGCTAGACCTAGGGTTAGTTCTGTTGCAAAAACAGGAGTCTAGAAACTCCTGCTGATAAAAAATAATAAAATCTCCTGCCTGCTTTAGACTTCATGCCTGCTTCACGGAGCAAGTAAACAAAACACTGCTGAAGTCAAACTGGCAAATTGACTACATTTATTGGTAAAAAGAAGTCCAAACTACCTAAGTTACAGAAGAAAAGTTCAATCAGCCCAACATCATGGCAGGTCAGCAACAGAGAGCAAAGACAAAAGAACAGAGAAACTTTTACACAAGGCACGGGGTTATATGATATGCAGTAAACATGCTGTAGGCACCTTGAACCTATGACAGCAAGCGTGAATAACAAGTTCATAGCCATAACATGTCATGTAGCAAAAACACATATGATGGCGCAGCTGTGTGCCAGTTCCGGACAAGCTGATAACGCTGAGGAAAAGTTTTCCCATGGAACTGGCTAGCCATAACAACAGATTTGTAACAGTTTGCTTTCTCACACACACACACACAAAGGGCTGTGAGAAATTTGTGGAGCAAGGAGTCCATTATACATTCACATAATGCAACAAGTTCTAGGGTTAGCGTTAGGATTAGGGTTAGCTCCAGGGTTAGAGCTAGGGTTAGGGTTGGGGCTAGGGTTAGGTTTAGGGTAGGGTCAGGGCTAGGGTTAGGGTTAGGGTAAAGTTTAGGGTTGGGGTTAAGGTTAGGGTTTGGGTTATGATTATGGTTGAGGTTATGGCTAGGCTTAGGCTTAGCGTTAGGGCTAGTGTTGAGGCTAGGTTTAGGGTGAGGGTTAGGGTTAGGGTTAACGTTTGGGCTAGGGTTAGGGCTCGGGCCAGGGTTAGATCTCGTCTTAGGGCTCGTGGTAGGTTTACGCTGGGGCTATTGTTTGCTCTAGGTTTAGTATTAGTGTTAGGGTTAGGGTTACCGTTAGTTTTAAGGGCTAGGGTTAGGGCTGGTCTTAGAGCTATGGCTAGGGTTAGGGTGAGGGCTTGGATTACGGTTAGGTTTAGGTTTAGGTTAAGGTTTAGGGCTGGGGTTAGGGCTAGGTTTAGGGCTATGTTTAGGGTTAGGGTTAGGGTTAGGGCAGCGTTTAGGGTTGGGGACTAGGGTTAGGTATAGGGTTAGACATAGGGTTAGTTCTAGGGTTAGTGTTAGGGTTAGCTGCAGGGTTAGGGCTAGGATTAGGTTTAGGGTTAGGGCCATAGTTAGTGCTAGGTTTAGGGTTAGGGCTAGTGTTAGGGCTAGGGTTTGCAATAGGGTTAGGGTTCGGGTTAGGTTTATGGCCAGTTTTAGGGGTCGGGCTAGGGTTAGGATTGGCTCTAGGGCTACTGTTAGGGTTAGGGCTAGAGTTAGGGTTGGGGCTGGTGTTAGGATTAGGGCTAGAGTTAGGTCTAGGGTTGGTTCTAGGGTTAGCGTTAGGTTTAGAGTTATCTCTATGGTTAGGGTTAGGGTTAGGGATAGGGATAGGGTTGGGGTAGGCCTAGGTTTAGGGCTAAGGTTAGTGTTAGGGTTAGGATTAGTTCTAGAGTTAGGGCTAGGGTTAGGGTTAGATTTATGGCTAAGGTTATGTTTAGGGTAAGGGTTAGGGTTGGGGCTAGGGCTAGTGTTAGGGCTAGGGTTTGGGTTAGGATTTGGGTTCAGGTTAAGGTTATGGCCAGGGTTACGGTATGGGCTAGGTTTAGGATTGGTGCTAGGGCTAGGTTAGGTGTACAATTAGGGTTAGTGTTAGGGTCAGGGTAGTGTTAGGGCTTAGTGCTAGGTTTATGACTGGGATTAGGCCTAGGTTTAGGGTTAGGGCTTAGGGCTAAGGTTAAGGCCAAGTTTAGGACTAGGTTTAGGGCTAGGGCTAGGGTTAAGGTTAGGATTAGGGCTATAGTTGGGGTAGGATTAGGGCTCGGGTAAGAGTTCTGGTTAGTGTTATGGCCATTGTTACGATTCCAGCTAGTATTAGGATTGGCTCTAGGGCTAGGGTTAGGTCTACGGTTACGGTAGAGTTAGGGTTGGGGCTAGGGTTGGGATAGGGATAGGCTTTGTTCTAGGGTTAGCTCTAGGGTTAGGATTAGGGTTAGAGTGAGGCCTAGGTGTAGGGTTAGGGCTAGGCTTAAGTCTAGGTTTAGGTCTAGGTTTGGGGTTAGGGTTAGAGTAGTGTTAGAGCTAAGGTTAGCGTTAGGGTTAGGGCTAGGGTTACGGTAAGGGCTAGTGTTAGATCTAGGTTACAGCTAGAGTTTGGGTTGTAGATAGCTTTAGGGTTGTGGTTTGGTCAAGGTTTAGGGCTAGGGCTAGGGTTCGGTGTAGGGTTAGGTTTAGGGCTAGGATTAGGTCTTGGGGTAGGGTTAAGGTTAGGGCTAGGGTTATTGCTAGGGTTAAGGTGAGGTCTAGGGTTAGGCTTAGGCCTATAGGTTAGGGCTAGGGTTAGCGTTATGGCTAGGGTTACGGTTAGGATTAGGCTAGGTTTAGGGTTTGTGTTAGGGTTAGGGTTAGGGTTAGCGCTAGGTTTAGGATTAGGGTTAGGGTTAGGGTTAGGGCTTAGGGCTAGGTTTAGGGCCAAATTTAGGGCTAGTTTTAGGGCTAGGGCTAGGGTTAGGGTTAGGATTATGGCTAGGGTTAGGTGTAGGGGTAGGGGTTGGGTTCAGGTTAGGGGAAGGGTTAAGGGTAGTGCTAGGGTTAGGTCTAGGGTTGGGGTTAGGGTTAGCATTAGGGCTAGGTGTACAGTTAGGGTTAGAGTTAGGGCTAGGGTTAGGGTTAGGTCTAGGTTTTGGGCTAGGGTGAGGGTTGGCACTAGGATTAGGCTTAGCGTTAGGGCTAGTGTTAAGGCTAGGGTTAGGGTTAGGGCTAGGATTAGGTTTAGGATTTGGGCTAGGGTTAGGGCTATTGCTAGGGTTAGGGTTATGGATAGCTCTAGGGTTATGGCTATGGTTAGAGTTAGGGCTAGGGTTAGGGTTAACGTAGGGGATAAGATTGGGGCTAGAGCTAGGGTTAGGTCTACGGTTACAGCTAGGGTTTTGGTTGGTGCTAAGGTTAGGGTTATTGCTAGTGTTAGGGCAAGGGTTAAGGTTAGGGGAGGTGCCGGGGTTAGGTTTAGGCCCGTGTTAGGGTTAGGGTTCGGGCTAGTGTTAGGGCTAGGGGTAGGAGTTGGGGTAGGTTTAGGTTTAGACTTATTTATAGGGTTAGGTCACGGGCTAGGTTTAATGTTAGGGTTAGGGGTGTGGTTAGGGGTAGGGGTAGGGTTAGCGCTAGGGTTAGGGTTAGCTCTAGGGTTAGAGTTAGGTCTTAGTGCTAGGGTTAGGACTAGGATTAGGGCTAGTTGTAGGGTTAGGTTTTAGAGCTAGGTTTAGGGCCAAGGCTAGGGCTAGTTTTAGGTCTAGCGGTAGGGTTAGGGCTCAGATTAGGGTTAGGGTTAGAGTTAGGGCAAGAGTTTGGTCTAGTTTTAGGGCTAGGGTGAGGGTTTGCGCTAGGGTTAGGCTAAGCATTAGGGCTAATGTTAAGGCTAGGGTTAGGGTCAGGGATAGGGTTAGGTTTAGGATTTGGGCTTGGGTTAGGTCTATTGTTAGTGTTAGGGTTAGGGTTAGCTCTAGGGTTATGGCTAAGGATAGGGTTAGGGCTAGGTTTAGGGTTAACGTAGGGGTTAGGTTTGGGGTAGAGCTAGGGTTAGGTCTACGGTTTCAGCTAGGGTTAGGTCTATTGTTAGGGTTAGGGTTAGGGTTAGCTCTAGGGTTATGGCTAAAGTTAGGGTTAGGGCTAGGGTTAGGGTTAACGTAGGGGTTAAGTTTGGGGTAGAGCTAGGGTTAGGTCTACGGTTTCAGCTAGGGTTTCGGTTGGTGTTAGGGTTAGTGTTAGGGCTAGTGTTATGGCTAGGGTTAGGTCTAAGGTTAGGGTTAAGGTTAGGGTTAGCTCTAGGGTTATGGCTAGGGTTAGGGTTAGGGTTAGGGTTAGGCTTTGAGCTAGGGTTAGGGTCGTGTTAGGTCTAGGGTTAGGGTTAGTGTTAGTGTTAGGGCTAGGGTTAAGGTTAGGTCTAGGGTTTCGATTGGGGTTAGGGCTAGGTTGAAGTCTAGGGTTAGGGCTAGAGTAGGGTTGTGGCTACGGTAAGGTTTAGAGTTAGGGCTGGGGCTAAGGCTAGGGTTAGGGTTAGGGTTAAGGCTAGGGTTACGGCTAGGGTTAGGGTTAGGATTAGTTCTATGGTTAGGGCTAGGGTTAGAGTAAAAGCTAGGATTAGGGTTAGGGCTAAGTTTAGTGTAGGGGTTAGGGTTGGGGCTAGAGTTATGCCTAGGGTTAGGGCTAGGGTTAGGGTTAGGTCTGTGGATAGTTCTATGGTTAGTGCTAGTGTTAGGGTTGGGGCTAGGGTTGTGGTTAGGGTTAGGTTTAGGCTTAGGGTTAAAGTTAGGTTTAGAGCTATTGTTAGAGCTAGGGTTAGGTCTACGGTTAGGATTGGGCCTCAGGTTGGGGTTAGTGTTAAGGGCTATAGTTAGGCCTTAGGTTAGGGTTAGGGATAGGTATAGGAATAGGTTTAGGGTGAGGGCTTGGGTTAGGCCTAGGATTAGTGTTAAGTTTGCGTGAGTTCTAGGGTTAGGGTTAGGGTTCGGGTTATGGCTAGGGTTAGACTTAGGGTAGGGCTTATGATTTGGCCTAGGGCTAAGATTAGGTATATGGTTATGGCTAGAGTTAGGGTAGGTGATAGGGTAAGGGTTAGGGCTTGTGTTAAGGCTAGGGTAAGGCCTAGGGTTAGGGTAGGTACTAGGCTTAGGGTTAGGGCTGTTACAGCTAGGATAAGAGTTAGGGCTAGGGTTAGGGTAGGGCTTGTTATAGTATTAGGGTTAGGGTTAGAGTAGTGTTAGGGCTAGGGTTAACGTTTGGGCTAGAGCTAGGGTTAGGTTTAGCGCTAAGGTTAAGGCTAGGTTAGGACAAGAGTTTGATTTGCGGCTAGCCTTAGGGTTATGTTTAGGTCGAGGGTTAGGATGAGGGCTAGGGTCCGAGGTAGGGTTAGGGCTAGGGTTAAGGTTTCGGCTAGGTTTAGGGTTTGTGTTAGGTTTAGTGTTAGGGTTACGGTTAGCACTAGGGTTAAGATTAGGGTTAGGGCTAGGTTTATGGTTATGGCTAGAGTTAGGCTAGGTGATAGGGTTAGGATTAGGGCTAGAGTTAGGGCTAGGGTAAGTGTTAAGGTTAGGGTTCGGGTTAAGGTTATCGCCAGTGTTAGGGTTCAGGCTAGGATTAGGATTGGTGCTAGCGCTAGGATTACATCTAGGTATAGGGCTAGAGTTAGTGCTGGGACTAGGGGTAGGGTTAGGGCTAGGTTTAGGTCTAGAGCTAGATCTAGGGATAGTAGTAGGGTTAGGGCTAGGGCTAGGGTTATAGCTAAGGTTAGGGCAAGGGTGAGGGACAGGGCTAGCATTAGTGCTAGGGTTAATGTTAGGGCTAGGGCTAGGGTTAGGTTTAGGGCTAGGGTTCAGTCTAGGGTTTGGGTTAGGGCTATGTCCAGGGCTATGGTTCAGGCTAGCGTTAGGGCTAGGGTTAGGGTGAGGGCTAGGGCTACATCCAGGGCTAGGGTTAGGGTTAGGGCTAGGGCTACATCCAGGGCTAGGGTTAGGGTTAGGGCTAGGGTCAGGGCTAGGGTTGGGGTAAGGGCTAGGGAGGGAAAATAAAAAATAAAAACCACCGCTCTTCCCACTGCTCCCATTCTGTCCATGCTGGTTTTAGATACGGCTGGCAGGCAGGAATGACCTTGGAGATGTTTAATATGGTAAAATTTAGAACCATGGTGGTGACAATGGGTTGAGACTACCTCAATGTCTTTGCGGACTACAGTCTACACTCGGAGTACATGGCAGGGAAGCTATCAGAAGGAGGGGTATAGACAAGGCACCACATTTTCCCAGAGGAGTCTGTCGGGGTGCGAGTGAAGTATTGGCAGGTGAACAGAAAAGTTTTTCATTCCCATGCCAGGCGGCAATGATCATATGTGAACCTAATTACAAACAGGGAGGCATTGTGGTGTAGGCTTCTGACCATTTTAACGGTGAAGGGAGCTTGGGCTGTTGGCATCTTGGTGTCAGCAACGGCCATTCTTAAACCTGAACTAAGCCTGTTCCTTGGGTGAATATTTCGAAGGGATATCGTTTTTGAAACCATGGTAGCCGGGTATTGTGTAGCAGGGCTTCTGCCTCCTGGTAAGGATTCCAATGGCAGATTGCCTGTATGTTATACAGCCAATCAGTTATGAATTGGGTTGTGTATTGAGGAGAGGCTCCGAGGACATATTTAAAGAATGGAAACAATACCGAAATCCACGTTACCGGTCCCATTCCGCCTCTCTGTAGGGAACCGAGATATGGGAATCCGTCACTACTTATACTACCTATACTATATATATATATACACACACATACATATATACAGTGACATCTACAGAAGTCTGATGAATCACTGGACTCACATTGGGTTTCATGCGCCTGGATCTTCTGACTCAGGGATTACCAGAGGCGGGATCGACAGGCTGACCTTTCCACTCTTTAACTGGGAGACGTGGAAGAACTTAAGCCAGTTTTCCTTTCTTCTTAGGAATGCGGACTTGATAGACCGCGGGGAAAATCCTTTTTACCACGGGTACAAGACCCACCCATATAGCGGCAAGAGAGTGTTTGTTCTTATAGAAATTCCTATACAGGACCAGCTGCCCTTCTTCCCACTGGCATGGTTGATGTACCCATCCCAGTCTTTGTCCATCTTTTGTAGGTTTTTGCCTAATTGAATCTGATGGAATGCTGGTATCAATACAAAAGGCTTCTTGCAACATCATTTTACGCCCTGTCATAACCAAGTGTGACGTAGAACCATTTGATGCCACTGTGCCTCGGAAGGCCATCAAGATGATGGGCAGTTTGGCATCCCAATCCTTTCCTGAGGAGTGCACAACCTTTCGGAGTACCAACGAACGGTTGGTACATTCAATCTGCCCTGAGCTTCTTGGATGATGAGCTATATAGAATCGTTGGCGTATGCCCAGCGCCTTGCACAGCTCTTGGGTCACCTCACCAGTGAAATGAATTCCAAGACCTTAAATCCATTGATGCTGAATGGGAGCCTTGGGTCCGGAGGGGTCAGCATTGACCCTGGCACAAGATAAGCAATTGTCAACCCACTGGTTAACCTCTTGCTTCATCTTGGGCCACCAACCTTTTGTCTATAACAAAACTGGAATCCACAGTAATTCAACATCAAAAATCATAATCAGTTTGGTGATATAAGTTTCACAGCCTGCTTTAGGATGAAGGCAAAGCTGTATAAGTTCCCTCGTCCAAATTGACTGAGACTTTTCATATGAAAGACCATAAACTTCTTTAAGTTCATCTAGCATTTCCTTTGCAGTGGTACAATCTCTCACATAAGTAGCTAATTAGCCCCCAATGCATTACTTATTAGGTACTGTTCTGTGGCGTCTTGTCTCATCCACTGTTCTACAGCTTCACCATTTGGTTTTCTTTTTCAATTGCATCAAGAACATTAAGGTATTGAAAGGCTAAATTTAATTTTTCTCTCCATCTGTATAGCTCTGTGGTGAGACGCACCAGTCTGGGTTTGGAAGCAATGTCAAAATATGCTAAATCTGCATGCAGAAGTTAGCAATTCCAACAAAAAAAGAAATAGAAGAAATAAGCTCCCAAAAAGATAAAAGATAAGATATGTTTTTCCAAAAGGGGGGAGGGGAGAAAAGAAGCCACTTTCACGAGAAAGACACAAAGTAAAAAAAAAACTTAAACTCAAAATATCTGGTCATTGTTCTGTTCTAAAACCCCCATAACCTGTTGGGGAAATTGAAAAAAAAATTGAATATTGAGAGACCTAATGGATCATAATGGATGACGAACCCTAGCACTAAACCTAGCCCTTTTTTTATATATATAATTTTTATTGATTATATACCAAAAAAACAAAAACAAAAAATTAAAACACCATGTGTTGGTACATAATAGTGGAGCAAAAAACAAACAAAAAACAATAATAAAAAAATACAAACTTACATTATTAATTTTCTCTTTTACCCTTAAAATCATAAACTTATTCAGCTTATTCTATATCATACTACTTGTATATTTTTGTTACCTATCTTTAATTCTTATTCTCATTATATTCATTTTTATTATAATAGTTTCATTCTTAATTCTATATTTTTCGCTTCCACTTAAACTATTACTATTACTAAATATATTCTTATTACTTAACATATCGAACTATCTCTAAAGGTAACCATTCCCCAAAGCCATTTATCTTTTAACTTTTTTTTTCTCTTAACTAAATTGAACATCACATATCCAATTTAATCAATACATCACATGTTTAACACACACACATAAAAAAAAAATGATTACCCACCCCCCAGAGCCAACTTTTTATTTAATCCACTTTCCAAAATTGCCATTCTTCTTGTGAAAGGGTAGCTTTACCATCTCTTATCAAAGCTTTTTCCAAGAATATTTTCCAAATTTCTTTGAAATCATTCCCTTTTACTAAACCTTTCATAAATCTAATTCTACATGTTAATTTATCATTAATTGCAATTTTCCACACTTCTTTATACCATTCCTCTACTTGAAATTGTTCATTTGTTTTCCATTTTTTTGCTATTATTAATCTCGCTGCAATTAGCAAATTTGTTATTAATTCCTTCCTTGCCTGGGTGCACTCAACTTTATTATATATAGACAACAATGCTATATTTGGACATACTGGTAACTCCATTTCTATAATCTCTTTTATCTCTTCAAAAACCTTTTGCCAAAATTCCATTATCTTATTACAATTCCACCACATATGCATATACGTACCAATTTCTTGACATCCTCTCCAACATAATCTTGAATATTTCTCATCTATCTGATTTAATTTCACTGGAGTCAAGTGCCATTTCCAAACTATTTTATAGTAATTCTCTTTTATTCTTATTGATAATTTTTTAAAATGACGTTGTTTCCAAATTTTTCTCCATTCTTGTATATCTATATTTTGTGCTAGCTCTTCCTCCCACATTTTTCTAAGATAATCCTCTTCTTGTTCTTTTGCTAATATTTTATATATTTCACTTGTAATACCTTTTAATATTTCATTTTCTTGCATATTTTCTCTTTGAATAATAATTTGTTCAAATTTAGTATATTCTTTAAAATCTTTAACATATCTTTTCATGCTCTTTGTCCATTGCTCTAATTGTATATAATTTAACCAAGATATTTTAGTTCCCTGCAATCTCTCTTTCATTCTATCTTTAGTTATCATTATTTTCATCCAATCTTTTAATCTATATAATTTTTGTTTTTTTATTTCTTTCTCTATTATTTCTCTTAAGTTTATTGGAAATTTTTCCATCATTACTATCGGAGTTAATGTTGATATATTCGGTAACAATTTACTTTTATTCTTCTTCCATATTTCTATTATATTTTTTATAAAAGGATTTTCTATCTTTTCTATTTCTTTCTTTGAAAAATTCCTAAAAAATATATTTTCTAATTTCGTCTCAATATTCATATCTTCTATCTCTAGCCAATCTAAATCACCCTTTCCTGAAACTCCTTCTATGATATACCTCAATTGGTTTGCGTAATAATACCATTTTAAATTTGGAAGTCCCAGGTTGCCTTCTTTTTGACTTTTATACCAATATTTCTTGTTAATCCTCGGTCTCTTATACCCATTACAAAAATTATTTAGTAATAGGGAAAACGATAAATAAAATAAACATAATGGATAGAGATAAACGAAAAGCTGGAATTTTAGCATTAGATATATTTAAAGCTTTTGATTGTGTGGAATGGCCGGCATTAAAAACAATTTTAAACAAAATAGGATTAGGAGAGAGATTTAAAGGGTTAATAAATCAATTATATTCCCATAATACATCTGTAGTGATGGTAAATGATGGATTTACAGATCAGATTCAAATAACAAGAGGAACGAGACAAGGATGCCCACTATCTCCAGTATTATTTGCAATAGTTATAGAAATATTAGCGAATGTGATAAGAAATGATGAGAATCTGGATGGAATTGGAATTAAGGAGAAAAATAGAATAAGTTTATTTGCAGATGATACATTGCTAACAATTAAAGATCCAGTTAAAAAGATATATAGGATAGATAAACATTTAAAAGAGTTTAGGGAGAAGACAGAATTAGAAATAAATTGGGCCAAATCAGAAATAATGTTGTTTAATTATACTAAAGAAGAAGTACAAAAATTTATAAGTAATAAAAGAATGTTACTTAAGGTAAAAGATTCAATTAAATATTTAGGAATAGATATTACTAAAAATTTACAAGGACTACAGGAATAAAATTTTAAGAAATTAAAATTAGAAATTAAACGGAAATTAGAGGATTATAAAAATATAAAGTTATCGTGGTTTGGTAGAATAGCAGTGGTAAAAATGAAAATATTACCTAAAATTAATTTTTTGTTTAGAATGTTACCAATAAAAGTATCAGAGGAAGCACTAAACCTAGCCCTAACCTAGCCCTAACCCTAGCTCTAACCAAAGCCGTAGCCTTCACTTTCGCCCTAACACTAAACTTACCAATAGCCCAAGCCCTAAAACTAGCCATAAGCGTAGCCCTAACCACAGCTCTAACCCTAACCGTAACCCATGCTCCTAACCCTAGCCCTAACCTGAGAAATAACATTAACCCTAACCTTAGCCCAAACCCTAACCCTAACCCTAGGCCTAACTTTAACACTAGCTCTAACACTAACCCTTGCTGTAACACTATCCAAACTCTAGACCTATCCTAACTCAAGACTTAACCATAAATGTAGTCCTAACCTTATCCCTTGCACTAACCCTGGCACTAACACTAATCTTAACAATATAACTACTAATCTTAACAATATAACCACGAACCCTAAGCTCTAGCCCTAGCCCAACCCTCACCCTAGCCCTAAAACTACTATAACCCTAACCCAAACCCTAACCCGAACCCTAACTCTAGCCCTAATCCTAGGACTAACCCTAACCCTAGCACTAACCCTAACCCTACCCTAAACCTAGCCCTAAAACTAACCCTAACCCTAACCTTAACCCTAGAACTAACCCTACAGCTAATCCTTCTTCTTAACCCTAACCTTAATCCTAGCCGTAACCCTAATCCTAGCCTTAACCATAGAACAAATCCTAAACCTAACCCTAACCCTATCTGTAACCATAGCCCTGAACCTAACCCTACCCCTAAACATAGAACTAACCTTAACCCTGACACTAACACTAACCCTAGCCCTAAGCCTAGCCCTAACCCTAACTCTAACCCTAGCTTAACCTTAGCATTACACTAATCAAAGCCCGAAACCCCAGCCTTAACCCTAAACCTAACCCTAGCCCTAACCTTAACCCTAACCTAACCCATTCCCTAACCCTAACCCTAACCCTAACCAAAGCCCTAACCCTAGCTTTAACACTAACCCTTACCCTAAACCTACCCCTAACCTTAACCCCAACCTAACCCGTGCCCTAACCCTGACCCTAGTCTCACCCTAACCCTAGCACTAACTCTGATCCTAAAACAACCACTACAACTAGGCCCAACCCTAGTCCTAACCCCAGCCTTAATCCTAACCGTAACCCTAGCCTTAACCCTAGCACTAACCCTAACCCTAACACTAGCCCTAACCATAAACCTAGCCCTAACCCTAACCCTAGCTGTGACTCTAACTGTAACCCTAAACCTAACCCTAGCCCTAAACCTACCCTTGCCCTAAGCCTAAGCCTAAGCCTAAACCTAGTCCTAACCCTAAATCAAACCCTTACCCTAACCCTAACCCTAGACCTTATCCTAGTCCTAGCCTTAACCCAAACTCTAGCCCTAGCCCTAACCTTAAACCTAGTCCTAGCCCTAATTCTAACCATAACCATAACCTTAGCCATAACCAAAACCCTAATCCTAACCCTAACCCTAGTCCCAACCCTAAACTTAGCCCTAACCCTAACCCAAACCTAAACCTAGCTCTAATCCTAAACCCAACCTTATCCCAAACCCGAACCCTAAACCTAGCATTAACACAACCCTAACCCTAGGCCTAACACTAGCTTTAATGTGAACCCTAACACTAACACTAACCCTAGCCCTAACCCTAACCCAAGCCGTAAAACTAACCGTAACCATAAACCTAACCCTTGCCCTAACCCTAACTCTATCTCTAACCCTTGCCCTAAACCTAACTCTAACCCTAGCCCTAACCCTAAATCTAACCCTAACCCTAACCCTAACGTTAAACCTAACCCTAGACCTAGCTCTAACCCTAGTTCTAGCCTTAAGCCAAACTCTAGCCCTAGACCTAACCCTAACCTTACCCTTAACCCTAACCCTAACCCTAGCCCTATTCTTAACCCTAGCCCTAAATTTAACCCTAACCCAAGCTCAAACACTGTCAAGCCCTAACCCTAACCCTAGACCAAACTCTAACCATAGCCCTAATCCTAACCCTAACCCTAGCTGCAAAGTTAAACATAACCCTATTCCTAACCCGAATCCTAAACCTAGCATTAACACTACCCTAACCCTAGACCAAACCTGAGACTTAACGTGAACCCTGACCCTAACCCTAGCCCTCAACCTAGTCCTAACCCCAACTCTAACCCTAGCCCTAACCCTAACTCTAACCCTAGCCCTAACCCTAACCCTAGCCCTAACCCTGACACTAGCCGTAACACTAACCGTAACCCTTGACCTAAACCTAGCCCTAACCCTAAACGTACCCTTCCCCTAACCCTAACCCTAATCCTAACCCTAACCCTAGCCCTAGCCCTAACCCTAATCCTAGCCTTAGCCCTAACCCTAACCCTAACCGTAACCTTAACCCTTTCCCTAACTGAATCAAAACCCTAACCATAGCCCTAAATCTAACCCTAACCCTAACCCTAACTCCAACCCTAGCCCTAACCTTAACCCTAACTCTAACCCAGCCCTAGCCCTAAACCTAACCCTAACCTCAGCCCGAACATTAACCCTAAACCTAGCTCTAATCCTAACCCTAACACGAACCCTAAACCTAACCATAAAAACTAATCCTAATCCTAACCCTAGCCATAAACCTAAACCTCACCACAGCTAAGCACTAACCCTTACCCTTACCCTACCCTAACCCTAGCCCTAACGCTAACCCTAACCCTAGCCCTAACCCTAGCCCTAACCCTAACCCTAACCCTAGCTAACCCTAACCCTAACCCTAGCTAGACCTAACCGTAAGCCTAGCTCTAACCCTAGCCCTAACCCTAACCCTAGCCCTAGCCCTAGCCCTAACCCTAACCCTAGCTAGAACCCTAGCTCTGTTTTCAAAGGAGGAGGTTGTGCTTTTTACAGCTCCTCAATACCTTTCAGCAAAACAGTGGATTCTGCTGAATCCAGTGAAAATGCTGCAACCTCACTAATTGGGGTAGGCAGTGGAACCCTTCAGGCATCAGGGGAGTCAAGAATGGAACCTCAACAGAAGAATTTTGAGGGGTTTGGAGGAAATCAAACTCAACCCCCAGGAAAACTTGCAGAGGCTTTACAGTAAGCAATGGCTTCCCAGGAAAGCAAAGAATCCAGTGAAAATGCTGCAACCTCACTAATTGGGGTAGGCAGTGGAACCCTTCAGGCATCAGGGGAGTCAAGAATGGAACCTCAAAAGAAGAATTTTGAGGGGTTTGGGGCAGATCAAACTCAGCCCCCAGGAAAACTTGCAGAGACTTTACAGCAAGCAATGGCTTCCCAGGAAAGGAAAGAGAAAGAAACTGAAGAGTGTCTGAAACTGGCAAGCAAGGACAAAAACACAGTGAGTACTGTGGATTCTGAAACTGAGAAGGGATTTGGGGCTAGACTGGCTTCTTGTAGTGCCAAGGAAATATTAGAAATTCCAGGGAAGGAGGTTTTACAAGGAAAAAGCTGCAAAGAAGGAGAGAGGGAGGAATTGTTTCAGTCAGCTCTGAAAGAACAGGACGTGGCAACCATGGCAGAAACAGAAACTGCCTGTAAGGGCAGCACAAACTTACTGCAAGGAGAATTAAAAGTGGACGCTGGGCTCCAGAAAGATATCCAGGAAAAAGAAGACATTCAAAATCCCCAAGGAACAAACTTTGTGCTGCAGAAAGAGGCAAGCAGCCATTTAGGAAACAAACAAACTCAGCCAGCAAAACTGAAAGTAAACTCTGAGCTGCTAGAGCCTGCTGTAACCATGGAAACAGGCCCAGAGGAGGGGGGAGGGAAACCCCTGGGTTTGGCTACTGCTGAAAACTTTTTGCAGGATTTCTTTTTCTTTAATCAGTATAAAGAAACATATTGTTTGAATACAGAAAAACTGGGAGAGTTTTTAGGACTGTTGGAGGAATCTACTAAAGAGTTTGAATGAGAAACTGTTTTCACAGAACCAGAGGAAGCCACAGAATGTTTGCAGAGGGACTTTTATTTGAGAGAAATGCAAAACAGAGCATACTTGGGGGTGGATTGGATCAGAGAGGCCCTCCAGGAGTTAAATGATTATGGCAGGAGCCTGTTGAGGAAGCCAGTGGGGGAAAGAAAACAAGAGGAGTATGAATCCCTTGTAAATATTGTAACTAGCATCAATGAGCAGAATGAAGAAGTTAGGAGAGACCTGCAGGTTTATAAAGAGAGGAAAGGACTTTTATTAGACCAATTTGTTTTGAAAACCAAAGAGGACAAAAGTAAAGAAAATAAAAAGATTAGAAGAGACAGGGAGTCAAAGCTTCGCAGTAGAAAGTTTCTAGTTGAAGAGGCTTTGAATACAAGTAGAGATCGCTCCCCACTTAAACCAGGGAATTGTTCAGAAGAAGAACTGTGTCCTGTGAGCCTATTCAAAACAAAGCACGCACAGCCTCGCAAGCCAGAGGAGATAGAGAAGGAGGCTTGTGCTGGGCAGCTTGCAGGGACTGTACCCTTTAACCCAATAAAACTTACAAATGAATCTGGAAGTGAGGGAGTGGAGAGACTGGAGGGGCCGTCCTTCCTTTTTTTTTTTTTTATTTATTAAAAATAAATTTTATTATCCAACAATACTTTCAAATCAATACATACTTACAATACAATACAATACAACATACTACCAAAAATACACGTACACATAACAACAACAAATAAGTGAAAAACAAAACATATAAAAACATACATGCATAAGCTCTGGCAAGAAAGGGACTCCCTCTTGATTTTGTTAGGTATGTTCAATTGTTGTATTTGAAGGCACGAGTGATCCCTCAGTTCAATGCGCACAGAGGGGCTCCGATTAGGGTGAGTTCAGGAGTCAGACAAGGCTGTCCTTCAAGCCCCCTCCTCTATGTACTGATTTTGGATTCTGTTCTCTGCCAAATTCAAGCTGAGGAAAGGATCACAGGTTTGAGAGTTCCCCCTCCCAGCGGGGGAATCGTGTCTTTTTCCAGGGAGGTTTCGGTTAAGCAGATGAAACATGCAGCCCACGCAGATGACGTTTCTCTGTTTGTCAACAATCGAGAAGAGATTGTTTCAATTCTGAATGTGTTTGAAGGCTATGAGCGGGCTTCGGGGGCTCAGATTAATTTCCAGAAAAGCCATTTGATCTCTTTCTTTAGAGAGGAAGAAAACTTATTTCTATCTCCAGTGAACATTGGAGCAATGAAACAAGAGACACAATGTGAAAATGAAAGTGTAGAGAAATTAGAGGAGTACAAAATGTTAGGTTTATGGTTTTCCATTAAAACTTTTGGGTGGGAAAAGAATTGGCAGCTTTGATTAGAGAAAATGAAGGAATATTTTGAGAATTGGAAACCATGGAAATTGAATGTTTACCAGAAGGCGGTGTACATCAAAAGTTACCTCATGTCCTTGGCTTTGAATTTGACCGCAGTCTACCCACCCCCACAAAGCCTTCCGAAGGAAGCGGAAAAGCAGGTTTTCCGATTTCTCTGGGGAACGGCCGATTTTCCCCTGCCTCAGGCGGTGGCCTTTAGGAAAACAGAACAGGGAGGCTTTAACCTACCCGCATTCATAGAATCATAGAAATTCAGAGTTGGAAGATACCACACAGGACATCCAGTCCAACCCCCTGCCATGCAGGAACACCCTCAAATCAATCGCGACAGATGGCCATCAAGCCTCTGCTTAAAAACCTCCAAGGAAGGAGACTCCACTACACTCCGAGGCAACAGATTCCACTGCCGGACAGCCCTGACTGTCAGGAAGTTCTTCCTGATGTTCAGGTGGAATTTCCTTTACTGCAGCTTGAATCCATTGCTCCTTGTCCTGGTCTCTGGAGCAGCAGGAAACAAGTCCCCTCCTTCCTCTACGTGGCATCCCTTCAAATATTTAAACATGGCTATCATGTCCCCTCTTAACTTCCTCTTCTGCAGACTAAACATACCCAGCTCTCTAAGTCTATCCTCATAGGGCATGGCTTCCAGGCCTCTCACCATTTTGGTCGCCCTCCTCTGGACTTGCTCCAGCTTGTCAATATCCTTCTTGAATTGGGGTGCCCAGAACTGGACACAGTATTCAAGATGGGGTCTAACCAAAGCAGAGTAGAGTGGTACCAGTACCTCCCTCGATCTAGACACCATACTCCTATTGACGCAGCCAAGAATTGCATTGCCTTTCTTGGCTGCCGCATCACACTACTGACTCATGTTCAGCTTGTGGTCTATAAAGACTCCTAGATCCCTTTCGCACGTACTGCTATCTAGCCACGTGTCCCCCATCCTATATTTCTGTATTCCATTATTTCTGCCCAAGTGTAGGATCTTACATTTCTCTCTGTTGAATTTCATTTTGTTCGCCCTGGCCCAGCACTCCAATCTATCCAGGTCATTTTGAATTTTGATCCTGTCCTCTGGCATATTAGCAACCCCTCCCAATTTGGTGTCATCTGCAAATTTGATGAGCATGCCCTCTACTCCTTCATCCAAGTCATTGATAAAAATATTGAACAGCACTGGGCCTAGAACAGAACCCTGTGGCACCCCACTAGTCACTTCTCTCCAGGATGAAAAGCAGCCATTCGTGATCACCCTTTGGGTTCGGTCGGTCAACCAATTACAAATCCAACTAACACTAGCCCTGTCCAGCCCACATTTTACTAGCTTCATTGCAAGAATGTCATGGGGAACTTTGTCAAAGGCCTTACTGAAATTGAGATATGCTACATCCACAGCATTCCCTTCATCTATCAAGCTAGTAACTCTATCATAAAAAGAGATAAGATTAGTCTGGCATGACTTATTTTTGAGAAATCCATGTTGACTTCTCGTGATTACCGTGTTGCTTTCTAAATGATTAGAAACTGACTGCTTAATGATCTGCTCCAGGATCTTTCCGGGTACTGATGTCAGGCTGACTGGGCGGTAATTATTTGGGTCCTCTTTTTTTCCCTTCTTGAAGATGGGGACAACATTTGCTCTCTTCCAGTCTGCTGGAACTTCTCCTGTCCTCCAAGATTTCTCAAAGATTATAGTAAGCGGTTCCGAAATGACCTCTGCCAGCTCTTTTAATATCCTAGGATGCAATTCATCTGGCCCTGGAGACTTGAATTCATCCAATGTGGCCAGGTATTCCTGTACCACCTCTCTACTTATTATGTGCCTCATTTCCTCTGCTTCCTCCCCTGCTCCCCAACCACCAGGTTGAGTGCTTGTATCCTTCTGGGAAAATACAGAGGCAAAGAAGGTGTTAAGTAGCTCTGCCTTTTCTCTCCCCCCTGTGAGTAATTCGCCATCTTCTCTGCGTAGCGACCCTACTGTCTCCTTCTTTTTCCTTTTGCTGTGGACATATTTAAAAAAGCCCTTTTTATTGTTTTTAATGTCTCTGGCCAGCCTAAGTTCGTTCTGTGCTTTAGCCTTTCTGACTTCCTCCCTACATCTCCTAACTACTTGCTTAAATTCTTCTTTGGTGGTTTCCCCCTTCTTCCATTTCCTATACATGTTTCTCTTGACTCTTAGCTCAGCTGAGAGTTCTTTAGTCAACCATTCTGGTTTCTTCAGATGCCTTCCATTTTTCCTCCTTATTGGCACAGTTTTAGACTGTACCTTCAGTGTCTCCTTTTTAAGGAACTCCCATGCCTCCTGAACTCCTTTCCCTTTCACTATTCCTGACCACGGAATTCCAGCCAGCAGCTCCCTAAGTTTACAGAAGTCCGCTTTTTTAAAATCTAAGATGAGTGTCTGGCTACCCTTATCTTCTCCTTCCCACTGAATGCCAAATTCCAAGAGGGCATGGTCACTCCCCCCTAAAGATCCCACCACTTCTACCTCATTCACAAGGTCATCCCTGTTGGTCAGGATCAGATCTAGAATATTTGATCCCCTTGTGGCCTCTTCCACCTTCTGGACCATGAAGTTGTCTGCAAGACAAGCAAGAAACTTGCTGGACCTTGCTGTCTTGGCAGAGTTTGACTGCCAGCATATATCCGGGTAATTGAAATCTCCTATTATTACTGTATCCCTCCTCTTTGAATGTGCAGTCATTTGGTTGAGGAAGGCGTCATCCAAGTCCTCAGCCTGGGTTGGAGGTCTGTAGTAAACCCCCACCAGAATATCCCTATTGTTTCTCGCTGCCTTAATTCTTACCGAAATGCTCTCGACCTGGCTTTCTGGGTTTAAGTCCTGGATCTCTTCACAGGTGAAAACATCCTTGACATACAAGGCTACTCCTCCTCCTTTCTTGTTTGGTCTATTTTTACAAAATAGGCTATACCCCTCTATTCCTATATTCCAATCATGAGACTCATCCCACCAGGTCTCAGTGATGCCTATCAAATCGTATTTATTTTCTTGTACTAGGAGTACAAGCTCATCCTGCTTGTTTCCCATACTCCTTGCATTAGTGTAGAGACACTTAAGTCCCCGGGCCCTTCCTGCAAGTCCTGTACTATTGATTCTACTCCTCCCGCCATTGGCCGCTTGTACTACTTGTCCAGTATCATTTGGGCCTTTTTCCCCTGTGTTCTCTGAGTCCTTGCCCTGAATAATATTGTCTCCCTCCCCAGTGGAACTTAGTTTAAAGACCTCTTAATCTTCCTTGCAAGACTGTTTGCAAAAACATTCCTGCCAAGTTTTGTGAGGTGCAGCCCTTCCCTCGCCAGAAGCCCATGTTCATGGAAATTCAGGCCATGTTCCAAAAACCCAAACCGTTGTTGGCGGCACCATGTGCGAAGCCAGTTATTGCCCTTTCCCTACATGCGCCGTATCCTTGAACAGGGAGGAGAGACGAAGTGACCACCTGCACACCAAGGTCCTTAAGCTTCGTCCCCATACGCTCGTAGTCCTTTGCAATGTGGTTTAAGCTGCTCCTCGCAGTGTCATTGGTTCTGACATGAACCAAAATGAGGGGCTTATAGTCAGTGGGTTTGACTAGCCTGGTTAGCCTCTCTGTTATGTGGTTGATCCTGGCCCCAGGAAGACAACAGACCTCTCGATTGAGCTTGTCCATTTTGCAGATTGCTGTTTCAGTTCCTCTTAGCAAAGAGTCCCCAACAACCAGAACTCACCTCTTCTGAGGCTTCCCCTGGGCTCCTCGATAAGCGTGTTTTACTAGGACTGCCTGAGCATTCTGTTGAGGCTGGGAGCGTTGATCTATTTCCTGTTGCCGATGTTGGATTCTTTCTTGTTGACATTCTGTTCCCTCTGCATAGTGCTCCTCTTTGTCTGTAAGTCCAAGTACATCAAAGCTATTGTGTAGATTAAGAGTCTCTGTTACCTTTTTGGTCCTTTTACTCCTCCGTGTGACATTTGCCCAAGCCTCCGTTTCCTGGCGCAGTGTACTGGCTTCCTGATCTGGCAGCTCCTCCGTGTATTTGGAGTTCCGGTAGGTCTTCTCTTCCCTATCCAAAAACTCCTCCCCTTCCCTGATAAGGTGGAGATCAGAAACTCATGCCTCCAGCTGGCGAACCTTCTCCTCCAAGAAGGTGACCAGCTTGCACTTGGTGCAGGTGTATCCGAGAACCTCTTGTGGCAAGAAAAGGAACATGCAACAAGTGTTACAGGTGACTGCAACAGCTCCCTCACCTTCCATCCTTGAAATTACAGAGAGTAGTACAGGAGAAGCTCGAGAAAGTAAAGGAGTTCAAGTGCGCGCGTTCAGGCAGAGCCCACGGCCAGGACAATAGCCAGCAAACAATAGCAAGCAAATAACAGCAAAAACAAGCAAGGCCCCACAAGCACAGCAAAAACAAGCAAGGCCCCACAAGCACAGCAAAAACAAGCACAGCAAAAACAAGCCTGTAAAACACACCTGGTCTAAGATGTCTTCACAGGCCCAGCTCTCCTCTGCTCTTTCCTCTGGGAAATGAGCTAGAGGCCCGTTGGTAGCTCCTAATAAAGCTCCTCCCCGCTAGCTGCCTCCTCCCCCTTGTTAGTCAGACCGTGTGTTCAGGCAGAGCCCACAGCCAGGACAATAGCCAGCAAACAATAGCAAGCAAATAACAGCAAAAACAAGCAAGGCCCCACAAGCACAGCAAAAACAAGCAAGACCCCACAAGCACAGCAAAAACAAGCACAGCAAAAACAAGCACAGCAAAAACAAGCCTGTAAAACACACCTGGTCTAAGATGTCTTCACAGGCCCAGCTCTCCTCTGCTCTTTCCTCTGGGAAAAAGTTGCACCTAAAGTTTCTGGCTACTATTCTCAGCCAGAACTTTGGAACGTTTAGCCAGTGGTTTTGTCAGCAGACAGGCCTAGAGGGGTGGGTTGCTCTTTTTGCAGAACATTGGGTGAAGGAGAGTTGGGCTGAGAAGTGGCAGAGAGAGGAACCAGTGCCTTTCCGGGTGACAGCCACAATGAGACACACGGGCCCTAACTTCCTCAGGGAGGTCTATGGGCAGATTCAGCAAAACGGGATCTTGACGGAGTGGTTTAAGACCAAAGGGGGATCTATGCGAGATTTGAAGCGTTACATATACTGGGAAATGGTGGACGTGGTGTTTTTTCTTCCTCAGTTGGAAAAAAATGCAAAGAAGGACCATTTGTCTGTATAATTAAAAGAAGTTCCCACGAACATCGAATGTTTCATAGACCAGAGGATCCCCTTCGGTCTGTGGGACATCCGATGGAGATTCTACCATCAAATCTATTATTTAAAAGGAAACCAACTGAGGCTGAAGGAAACAGAACAAATATGTCCTAGACTTTTTTGTCAAAGACAAGCCTCTCTTAGTGGAAGTCAAGCAAAGGAGACTACGGAGCACTTTATAAAGGACTGCCCGTCAGCAAAGGAAACTTGGAAGAAGATAGCTGCTGCCCTTGACTGGCCGGACTTGGCACGACAGCCTTGGGAGGCGGTGGCGTCTGGATTGGAGCCGGAAACCAGAGTCAGAGGACCACATCGATACCTGGGGGGAAAAAGGAAGAGAGGACATAACGGGAGGCTTGTTAATTTGTTCTGGGTTGTTCCCTGGTCAACCGTAGGACTGGTTAACTTATATATTTTGCTGGCTTTGGTTTTCCAGAGAAAAAAAGACTTAGTTACACAGACACAAGCAGATGTTAACGTTGCTGTTTGGTTTGTAGAGAATAAAGTAAAAACTCTAAGTGAAATAGAAAGAGGTAGGATGTCCTCAAAGAGATGAAAGGAGTTCTGGCCATGGCTGGCAGAAACAACACCTGGCATAACTTGAGGTGTAGGTTATGTTATTATAAGTTGTTGTTGTTGTTGTTGTTATTATTATTATTATTATTATTATTATTATTATTATTATTATTATAAGTTATGTTATAACTTGAGGTGTAGGTTATGTTATTATAAGTAATAATCATAAATATATTAATACTTTTAATCATAATTTTAATAATTTTATAAATCTTATTTTAATTTTAATCTTAATCTTATTTTAATTTCTATCTTAATTATAGTTGGAATTTTAAATGTAATTTTCGTAATATTGCTCTCTCTTCTTTATATAAATATAAAAGCATAATATGTGAGAAAGCTTGATAGGGAAATAGGACTTGGAATAGGTAATAATAAATAATTCTACTGGAATTTGTAAAACTTGTATAATGATAGGTGCGATTTTTGTATATATCTATATATCTATATATGAATGTGTGTATGTACATACATATATATATATATATATATATATGTATGTATAAATATGTGGATGTATATATATGTAGATATGTTTGGATATATATAGATATATAAAAATTAATAACTTTTGCTACTTTTTTGAAGAAGTAATATTTTGAAATATTTTTGCTTTAACAACATTATTTTGTTATTCCATTTTTTACTTTCCATTTTTTACTTTTACTTTTTTACTTTGAATTTGTAATAGGCTAATGTGTTAGTAGGATGTTTAAATTTTAATAAAATTACTTAAACCTAAAAAAAAAAAATTACTTAAACCTAATCATAGCCCTAACCATAACCCAAGCCCAAACCCTAACCCTGGCCTTAACATTAGCCTTAATGCTAAGCCTAATCCTAGCCCAAACTCTAACCATAGCCCTAAAAATTAACCTAACCATAAACCTAACCCTAACACTAACCCTAGCCTGAACCCTAGTCCAAACCCAAACACTAACCGAAGTCCTAACACTAAGCCTAGCGTTAACACTAGCACTAACACTAAGCCTAACCCTAGCCCTAACCCTAACCCTAACCTATCCCTAACCCTAACCCTAGCCCTAACCCTAGAACTGACAATAACCCTGACACTAACCCTAGGCCTAACCCTAGGCCTAACCCTAACCCTAACCCTAGCCCTAAACCTGGCCGAAATGCTCACCATAACCATAGACCAAACCCTAGCCCTAAACATAACCCTAACCCTAACCCTACCCCGAAACCTACCCCTACCCCTAACAGTAGCCCGAAACCTAACCCTAGCACCAACCCTAACCCTTAACCATACCCCTAGACCTAACCCAGCTCTATCCCCAACCTTAAACCCTACCTTACCCCGAACCCTAGCCCGAACCCTAATCCTAGCCATAACCCTGGAGCTAACCCTAACCTTAACCCTAATAAGGTTAATAACCCTAATAAGCCCCAAACTCTAACCCTAGCCTGAAACCTAGACCTAAGCTAACCCCTGAGCCTACCCCTACCCCAACCTTAGCACTTACACTAGCCCTAACCTTAACCCTAATCCTATCACCAACAGTAACTCTAACCCTAACCCTAGACCTATCCCTAACCCTAACCATAACCCTGGAGCTAACCCTAGCCCTAGCTTGAACCCTAACCCAATCCAAGCCCTAACCATAACCCTAACCCAAGACATAGACCTAGCCTTAACCCTAGCCCTAACCTCAGCCCTAGCCCCAAACCTAGCCCTATCCTTGGCTCTAACCCTAGCCCTAAGCCCTAACCCTAATCCTCGGCCTAATACGAGTCCTGACCCTAGCACTAAGCCCTAACCCTAACCCTAGACCTAGTCATATCCCTATCAGTGACCCTAACCCTAGCTGTAACCCTAGCTCTAGCCCTAACCCTAGACCTAACCGTAGCCCTAACACAAACCCTAACCCTATCCCTATCCCTAATGGTAACCCTAGCCATAAGTCTGAATCTAGACCTCACCCTAACCATAGCAATAATCCTAGCCCTAGCCTTAACCGTAGCCCTAGACCTAACCCTAGCCCTAACCCTAACCCTAGTCCCAGCCCGAACCCTAACAATGGCCATAACCCTCACCCGAACCCTAAAACAAATCCTAACCCTGGCACTAACTCTACTCCTAACCCTAACCCTAGCCCTAATCCTATCCCTAGCCCTAACTCTAGAGCTAACCCTAACCCTAGCCCAAACCCTAACCCTAACCTGAGACCTAACACTACCCCTAGCCTTAACATTAGACATAATGCTAAGCCTAACCCCAGGGCTAACCCTAACCCTAGCCCTAACCTGAGCCCTAACGATAACTCTAACCCTAGCTTTAACCTAGCCTCTAGAGCTTACCCTAACCCTAATTCTAACCCTAGAACTAACCCTAACCCTAATCCTAAACCTATCTCTAACTCTAGCCCAAACCCTAGCCCTAACCCTAGAGCTAACCCTAACCTAGCGGTAAACCTAGCCCAAACCCTAACCCTAAACCGAGCCCTAACCCTACCCCTAGCCATGACACTAGGCTTAATGCTAACTCTAACCCTTACCCTAGCCCTAACTCTAACCCCAGCCATATCCCTAACCCTTACCTTTTGGTACTTTTTTGAAGCAGTGTAATATTTTGACATATTGTTGCTTTGATAACTTTATTTTGTAATTACATTTGTTACATTGAAATTTTATTTTGTGATAGGCAAACGTGTTTGTAGGATGTTAAAATTTTAATAAAATTACTTAAACCTTCAAAAAAAAATTACTTAAACCTAACTCTAGCCTTAACTCTAACTCTAACCCTAACCCTAGCCCTAGCCTGAACCCTAACACTAACCCCAAGGGTTTGGGCTAGGGCTAGTCATAGGCTTAGGGTTAGGGCTAGGATTTGGAGTAGGTATTGGGTTAGGACCCGGGTTAGGGCCTGGGCTAGACCTAGGGTTAGGCCTAGGGTTAGGCCTAGGGTTAGGCCTAGGTTTAGGGCTAGGGTTAGGGTTAGAGTTAGGGCTACAGTTAGGGCTAGGGTTAGAGCCAGGACTAGGGTTAGAATTAGGGCTAGGTTTAGGGTTATGATGAGGGCTAGGGTTAAGGCTAGGGTTAGGTTTAGGGCTAGGGTTAGGGTTAGGACTAGGGATAGGATTGGGGCTAGGGCTTAGGTCTAGGTTTAAGGCTAGGGGTAGTGGTAGAGTTAGGGTTAGGGCTAGGGTTAGCGTTAGCAGGGTTAGGGCTAGGATTAGGGCTGGGGTTAGTGGTAGTGTTAAGGTTAGGGTTACGGTTAGGGTTAGGGCTAGTGTTAGGACTGGGCTTAGTGCTAGGGTTAGGGCTAGGGTTACGGCCAAGGTTAGGTTTAGGATTAGGGCTATGGTTAGGGCTAGGGTTAGTGTTAGTGTTAGGGTTAGTTCTAGGGTTAGGGCTAGGTTTAGGGATTGGGCTAGGGTTCAGCTTAAGGGTAGGGTTAGGCTTAGCATTAGGGCTAGTGTTAAGCCAAGAGTTGGGGCTTGAGCTAACAGTAGGGCTAGGGTTAGTGTTAGCACTAGGGTTAGAGTAGAGTTAGGGTGGGGTCTAGGTTTAGAATTAGGTCTAGGGTTAGGTCTAGGGTTAGGGTTATGGTTAGGGTTAGGATAGTGTTAGGGCTAGGGTTAGGGCTAGAGCTTAGGGGTAGTGTTAGGCCTATTGGTAGTGGTAGTGTTAGGATTAGGGTTAGGCCTAGGGTTACGGCTGGGTTTCGTCAAGGATTAGGGCTAGGGCTAGGGCTTATGCCTAGGGATAGGGCTAGGGCTAGGTCTTAGGGTTAGGGCACGGGTCAGGTTTGGGTTAGGGTTAGGGCCAGGGTTAGGTTTAGGGTTAGGGCACTGGTTAGGTTAGGATTAGGTTTAGGGCTGGGGTTTGGGCTAGGTTTAGGGCTAGGACTAGGGTTAGGGTTAGGGCTCAGGTTCGGTTAGGACAAGGCTTAGGATAGTGTTAGGGCTAGCGTTAGGGTTACGGCTAGGGGTAGGCCTTAGGGCTAGGGTTAGGGCTAAGTCTATGTCTTAGGGTTAGGGTTAGGGCTAGGGTTAGTGGTAGTGTTAAGGTTAGGGTTATGGTTAAGATTAGGGCTAGAGTTAGGACTAGGCTTAGTGCTAGGGTTAGGGCTAGGGTTAGGGCCAGGGTTAGGGCTACAGTGAGGATTAACGTTACAGTTAGGGTTAGGGTGAGTTCTAGTGTTAAGGCTAGGGTTAGGGCTAGGGTTAGGGTTACGGTTAGGGCTATGTTTACGGTTAAGGTTAGTGTTAGGGTTAGTTCTAGTATTAAGGCTAGGGTTAGGGCTAGGATAAGGTTAGTGCTAGGGTTAGGGTTAGTTCCAGTGTTAGGGCTAGAACTATGGTTGGGGCTCGGTTTCGGGTTAGGTCTAGGCTTAGGTTGACGGTTAGGTCTAAGTTTAGGGTTATGGTTATGGTAGTGCTAGGGCTAGGGTTAGGGTTAGGGCTAGGGCTAGAGCTTAGGGTTAAGTGTTAGGTCTTCTGGTAGTTAGGATGAGGGTTAGGGTTATGGTTAGGGGTAGGGGTAGGGGTAGGGGTAGGTCTAGAGTTAGGGTTAGGGCACAGGTAAGGTTAGGTCTAGGTTTAGGATAGTGTTAGGGCTAGCATTAGGGTTAGGGCTAGGGCTAGGGCTTAGGGCTAGTGTTAGGGCTAGGGGTAGTGTTAGGGTTAGGCTCAGACTTAGGGTTATGGCTAGGGTCAGGGCTAGGTCTAGGTCTTAGGGCTAGGATTAGGGCAAGTGTTAGTGATAGTGTTATGGTTAGGGTTAGGGTTAGGGTTAGGGCTAGGGCTAGAGTTAGGACTAGGCTTAGTGCTAGGTTTAGGGCTAGGGTTAGGGCCACGGTTAGGGTTAGGGTTAGGGCTAGGGTTAGTGTTATGGTTAGGGTTAGTTCTAGGGTTAGTGCTAGGGTTAGGGTTAGGACTAGGTTTCGGGTTAAGGCTAGGGTTAGGTTTAGCATTAGGGCTAGTGTTAAGGCTAGGGTTAGGGTTAGGGCTAGGTTTAGGTTTAGGGTTAGGGTCATGTTAGTACTAGGGTTAGGGTTCGGGGTAAGGCTAGAACTTAGGGCTAGTGTTAGGCCTATTGGTAGTGGTAATGTTAGGATTAGGGTTAGGCCTAGGATTAGGGCCAGGGTTGGGGCTAGGATTATGGTTAGATTTAGGGCTTGGGTTAGCTTAGGAGTAGGGTTAGGGTTAGGGTTAAGGTTAAGGTTAGGGCTAGGGTTAGGACTAGGACTAGGGTTAGGGTCGGGGCACAGGTTAGGTTAGGGTTAGGGTTAGGGCTAGGGTTAGGGCCAAGTTTAGGTTTAGGGTCAAGGCACGGGTTAGGTTAGGATGAGAGTTAGGGCTAGGGTTAAGGCTAGGGTTAGGGCTAGAGCTAGGGTTAGGGCTCAGGTTAGGTTAGGCCTAGGCTTAGGATAGTGTTAGGGCTAGAG
Source organism: Ctenosaura bakeri (assembly GCA_948474755.1). Taxonomy (NCBI): domain Eukaryota; kingdom Metazoa; phylum Chordata; class Lepidosauria; order Squamata; family Iguanidae; genus Ctenosaura; species Ctenosaura bakeri. The sequence continues at coordinate 63,755 of CAOLHI010005426.1, forward strand.
TTAGGGTTAGGGCTAGGGTTAGAGCTAGGGGTAGTGATATGGTTAGGCTCAGAGTTAGGGTTAGGGCTAGGCTTAGAGCTAGGACTCAGTCTTAGGGCTAGGAATAGGGCTAGGGTTAGTGGTAGTGTTAAGGTTAGGGTTACGGTTAGGGTTAGGGTTAGGGCTAGAGTTAGGACTAAGCTTAGTGCTAGGGTTAGGGCTAGGGTTAGTGTTAGGTCTAGGGTTCAGGTTAATGCTAGGGTTAGACTTAGCATTAGGGCTAGTGTTAAGGCTAGGGTTAGGGTTATGGCTAGAGTTAGGGTTAGGGTTTGGGCTAGGGTTAGAGCTAGGGTTAGGGTTAGGGTTAGGGTTAGGGTTAGGGCTAGGGCTAGGGTTAGGGTTAGGATAAGGGTTAGGGTTGTGTCTAGGACTAGTGTTAGGGCTAGTGTTAGGGTTCAGGTTCAGATTCATGTTAGAGTTATGGTCAATGTTAGGGTTCAGGCTCATCTTAGGATTGGCGTTAGCTCTAGAGTTAGGGATAGGGTTAGGGTTAGGGCTAGGGTTCGGGTTAAGGGCAGGGTTTGCTTATCCTTTTGGCTACGTATAGGGCTAGGGTTAGGTTTAGGGCTAGGGATATGGTTTGGGCTATAGTTAGGGCTCGGGTTAAAGTTAGGGGTAGGGGTAGGGTTAGGGCTAGGTTTAGAGTTAGGGTTAGGGCTATGGTTAAGGTTAGGGTTAGTGTTAGGTTTATGGTTAGTCATAGGTTTAAGGCTAGAGTTAGGATGGGGACTATGTTGAGTGTTAGCTCTAGGGTTAGATCCTGGGTTATGGTTAGGTTTAGGGTTAGGGCTAGGGCTAGGGCTGGAATTAGGACTCGGCTTAGTGCTAGGCTTTGGGCTAGTTTTACGGCCAGGGTTAGGTTTAGAGTTAGGGCTACGGTTAGGGCTAGTGTTAGTGTTAGGGTTAGTTCTAGGGTTAGGGCTGGGGTTCTTGTTAGGGCTAGGTTTCAGGTTAAGGCTAGGGTTAGGCTTAGTGTTTGGGCTAGTGTCAAGGCTAGGGTTAGGGTGAGGGCTAGGTTTAGGGTTAGTGTTTGGGGAACGGTTAGGGCTAGGGTTAGGGTTCGCTCTATGTTTAGGGCTACGGCTAGGTTTAGGGTTAGGGCTATGGTTACGGCTAGGGTTAGTGTGAGGGTTAGGGTTAGTTCTAGGTTTAAGGCTAGGGTTAGGGTTAGGGTGGGGGCTAGGGTTCGTTTTAGGGCTAACATTAGGGTTAGGGTTTGGATTTGGGCTTAGGTTATGGCCAATGTTAGGGTTCATGATAGGCTTAGGATTGGCGTTAGCTGTAGAGTTAGGGCTGGGGTTCAGCTTAAGGCTAGGGTTAGTTTAGCATTAGGGATATTGTTAAGGCTAGGGTTAGGTTTACGGCTAGGGTTATGGTTTTGGCTAGGGTTAGGGCTAGGTTTAAGGTTAGGGCTAGGGTTAGGGTCAGGGTTAGGGCTATGGCTAGGGCTAAGGTTAGGGTTAGTGTTAATTCTAGGGTTAAGGATAGGGTTAGGGTTAGGTCTAGTATTAGGTTTAGGTCTAGGGATAGGGTTGTGGTTTGGGTTCAGGTTAGGGCTAGGTTTAGTTTTAGGGCTAGGGTTAGGGTTAGTTCTAGGGTTACGGCTAGAGTTAGGGTTGGGGCTAGGTTTAGGGTTAGGTCAAGGTATCGGTCTAATTTTAGGTCTAGGTTTAGTGTTAGAGTTAGGGTTAGGGTAGTTTTAGGGCTAGGGTTAGGGTTAGGGCTATGGCTAGACCTTAGGACTAGGATTAGGGCTAGGGTTAGTGGTAGTGTTAAGGTTGGGGTTAGGGATAAGACTACAGTTAGGACTAGGCTTAGTGCTAGGGTTAGGGCCCACTTAGGTTTAGGATTAGGGCTAGGGTTAGGGCTAGGGTAAAGTTTAGGGTTAGTTCTAGAGTTAGGGCTAGGGTTAGGGTTAGGGCTAGGGTTCAGGTTCAGGCTAGGGTTTGGCTTAGAGTTAGGGCTAGTGTTAAGGCTAGGGTTAGGTTTTGGGTCAGGGTTAGGGTTAGCCGTAGGGTTAGGGTTAGTGTTAGGATTAGGGTTAGTTTTAGGGTCAGAGTTAGTTCTAGGGTTAAAGGCCAGAGTTAGGGTTAGGTCTAGGTTTAGTTTATGGCTACATATAGGGAGGGGTCTCGGTTTAATGTCAGGTCTAGGGTTAGGGTTAGGGCTAGGGTTAGGGTTAGGGTAGGGTTAGGGCTAGGGTTAGGGTTAGGGCTAGTGTTAGAGCTTAGGGCTACTTTTAGGCCTATTAGTAGTGGCAGTGTTAGGATTAGGGTTAGGGCTAGGATTAGAGTTAGGGTTAGTGCTCAGTTTAGCTTTGGACTAGGATTAGGATATTGTTAAGGCTAGGGTTAGGGTTAGGGTTAGGTCTAGGGTGAGAGTAAGGGCAAGGGTTAGGTTTAGGGTTAGGGCTAGGGTTAGGGTTATTTCTAGGGTTAGGGCTAGGGTTAGGGCTAGGGTTAGGGTTAGGGCTAGGTTTCAGGTGAAGAGTAGGGTTAGCGTTAGGGCTAGTGTTAATGCTAGGGTTAAGGTTAGGGCTAGCGTTAGAGTTTCGGTTTGGACTAGGTTTAGGGCTAGGGTTAGGGTGAGGGTTAGGGCTATGGTTATGGCTAGGGTTAGTGTTACAGTTAGGGTTAGTTCTATGGTTAAGTCTAAGGTTAAGGTTAGGGTTTGGGTTAGGGTTAGGAAAGGGGTTAGGCTTGGGGCTAGGGCTAGTGTTAGGGCTAGGGTTAGGGTTAGGGTTTGGATTCGGGTTATGGCCAATTTTAGGGTTCAGGCTATGCTTAGGGTTGGCGTTAGCTCTTAGGGTTCTGAATAGGGTTAGGGTTAGGGCTAGTATTTGGGTGAAGGCTAGTGTTAGGTTTCGTGTAATGGCTAGTGTCAAGGCTAGGGTTAGGGTTAGGGCTAGGGTTAGGGTTTGTGCTACGGTTAGGGCTATGGTTAGGGTTCGGGGTAGTTCTAGGTTTAAGGCTAGGCTTCAGTCTAGGGTTAGCTCCAGGCTTATGATTAGGGTTAGTGTTAGGGTAGTGTTAGGGCTAGGGCTAGAGCTTAGGGCTAGTGTTAGGCCTAGTGGTAGTGCTAGGAATGGGGTTAGGGCTAGGGTTAGGGCTGGGGTTACAACTAGGACTAGGGTTAGTGTTAGAGGTTGGGCTAGGTTAGGACTTGGGTTAGGGTACTGTTAGGGCTAGGGTTAGGGTTAGAACAAGGGCTAGGGCTGTGGGCTAGCGTTAGGGCTAGGGGTAGTGGTAGGGTTAGGCTCAGAGTTAGGTTTCGGGCTAGAGTTAGGGCTAGGTCTTAGGGTTAGGATAAGGGCTAGGGTTAGTGGTAGTGTTAAGGTTAGTTTTAGGGTTAGGGCTAGAGTTTGGACTAGGCTTAGTCCTAGGGTTAGGGTCAGGGTTAGGGCCAGGGTTAGGTTTAGGGTTCTGGCTAGGATTCGGGCTAAGGTTAGTGTTAGTTCTAGGGTTAGGGCTAAGTTTAAGGCCAGGACTAGGGTTATGGCTAGGGATACTGCTGGGTTAGTTATGGCTACGGTTAGGGCTAGGGTTACAGCTAGGCTTGATCTAGGGCTAGGGTTAGGGCTACATTTAGTGCTAGGTTTAGAGCCAGGGCTCAGGTAAGGGTACGGTTAGTGTTAGGGCTTAGAGCCAGGTTTAGGGCTAGGGCTAGGGTTTGAGCTATGGTTAAGGCTATGCTTAAGGCTAATTTTAGGGCTTGGGCTAGTTTTAGATATAGTATTAGTGCAAAGTGAATGCTAGAGTTAGGGCTAGGGCTTGGGTTAGAGCTAGGATTAGGGCTACATTAGGACTAGGTTTAGTGCTAGGGTTCCTCATCCGTTATGATTCGTTAGGTCTCTCAAAAATTAATTTTTTTTTTTCAATTTCCCCAACAGGTTATGGGGTTCCCAGAACAGAATAATGACCAGATTTTTTGAGTTTTAGTTATTTTTTTGCTTTGTGTCTTTCTCGTGAAAGTGGCTTGTTTTCTCCTCTCCCCCTTTTGGAACCACACATCTAGCTAGAGAATTCTTACCTTTTAACTTTTTGGGAGCTTATTTATTTTTTTGTTGGAATTGCTAACTAAACCCAGTCTTGTGCGTCTCACCACAGAGGTATACAGAATGGAGACAAAAATTAAATTTAGCCTTTAAATACCTTAATGATCTTGATGCAATTGAAAAAGAAAAACCAAGTGGTGAAGCTACAGAACAATGGTTGAGAAAACATACCACAGAAGAGTACCTAACCCTAACACTAACACTAACCCTAAAAAAATTACTTAAAACTAACCCTAACCCTAACCCCAACCCTAGACTTAAACCTAACCCTGACCCTAACCCTAACCCTAGCTCTATAGCTAAACCTATCCCTAACCCTAACTTTTACCCTAACCCTAACCTTAACGCTAACCCTAACCCTAGCCCTAACCCTAGCCCTAGCCCTAACCCTAAGCCTAGCCCTAACACTAGCCCCAACCCTAACAGTAATGCAAACGCTAACCCTAACCCTAGAACTAACCCTAACTGTAACTCTAACCCTAGCCCTAACCCTTACCCTAACCGAAACCCGAGCCCTAGCCTAAACCCTAACTCTAGCCCTAACCCTAACCCTAGCTCTGTACCTAAGGCTATCTCTAACCCTAACCCTATCCTTAACCCTAACCTTAACCCTAGCCCTAACACTACCCCTAGCCATAACAGTAACCCTAACACTTAACCCTAACCCTAGCCCTAACCAAAACCCTAGCCCTAACGCTAACCCTAGCTCTAACAAAAGCCCTACCCTAACCCTAACCCCTACATAGACCTAACCCTAGCCATAACCCTAACGCTAACTCGAACCCTACCACTAACCCTAAACTTAACCCTAGCCCCAACCCTAACCCTAACCTAACCCATGCCCTAACCCTGACCCTAGTTTCCACCCTAACCTTAGCACTAACTGATCCTAAAACTACCACTACCACTAGGCCTACCCTAGTCCTAACCCCAGCCCTAATCCTATCCCTACACCTAACCCTAGGCCTAAACTTAACCCTAACCCTAGCCTGAACCCTAACTGTAACCCTAACCATAACCTTAATCCTAACCTTAGCCCTGACCCTAACACTAACCCTAACCTATCCCTAAACCTATCCCTAGTCCTAGCCCTAACCCTAACCTAGCCTTAACAGCACCCTAACCCTAGGCCTAAACCTAGCCTTAACTTGAACCCTAACCCTAACCCTAGCCCGAACCCTAACCTATCCCTAGCCCTAACCCTAAACCGAGCCCTAACCCTAACCCTAACCCCAACCATAGCCCTAACCCTAACCCTAACCCTAGCCCTAACCCTAATCCTAACTTTAGCCCCAACCCTAACCCTAATCACAACCCTTACCCTACCCCTAACTTAACCCGAACCCTAACCCTAAGCCTAACCGTAGCTACCCTAGATCAAACCCTAGCTAAACCTAACCCTAAGCCTAGCCCTAGTCCTAGCCCTAACCCTAACCTTAACACTTACCACAACCCTAACACTAGCCCTAACCCTAAACCTAACACGAGGCCTAACCCTAGAGATAACCTTACCCTAACGCTAACGCTAACCCTCAAAAGAACCTGAAAAGAAGAATTTTGAGGGGGTTGGGGGAAATGAAACTCAGCCTTCAGGAAAACTCGGAGAGACTTTACAGCAAGCAATGGTTTCCCAGGAAAGCAAAGAATCCAGTGAAAATGATGCAACCTCACTAATTGGGGTAGGCAGTGGAACCCTTCAGGCATCAGGGGAGTCAAGAATGGAACCTCAAAAGAAGAATTTTGACGGGTTTGGGGCAGATCAAACTCAGCCCCCAGGAAAACTTGCAGAGACTTTACAGCAAGCAATGGCTTCCCAGGAAAGGAAAGAGAAAGAAATTGAAGAGTGTTTGAAACTGGCAAGGAACA
>CAOLHI010005427.1:0-68386 GCA_948474755.1 Ctenosaura bakeri
CCACGTGTTTGCAGAGGTCCACCAGACAAGCATGTATTGGGCGCGGCCGTTAATGATTGTACATTCCAACCCTCATTTTAGGCAGGCAACTTAAGCCTCTCTGATGCTTCAAGGAAGAACCTTCTTGCAAACCGGCTTTGCTCAGCGCAAATCTACACAAAGACGTACGGCCAAGAGCTGAGCCATTCCTTTATGCCGAGCCATTTACATACTGGCCATACTATTGTCATCAAGCGCTAAGCTCATCACGTGAAACCTGACCTTTTCCAACTCCTTTGTCCAGCTCCAAAATTCCTTTGTTCTCACCGAGCATGGCATAGCCTGTAGGTAAAATCCACCCTATAAAAAGTCCCCACTTTCGGGACTATCTTGGAACACTTTGGACTTCCATCCCGTCTTGCTGTCGGTTTGTCCAGTGAGCTCCCCTCAGTGAACCACGCTGAGCTTCCTTCCCTGCAACCCCTGCTTCTCTCCATGACTATGAGACCAGGTGTCATACTACCCATTCCCCAAAAGCTCTTCATTTCTATTTCTCAGTTAGTTAGTGTATGTCGTGTCTTTTGTGTTGCTTATCTTCAATAAAATATTGTTTATTACTTTAAAACCTTGTCTAGCTGCTCTCTGACCTGACGCTGTATACATAGGGTTAAAAGATCCTAGCTGGAGTTACCCTGCCTCTCGTTAGCTTAAGAGAGTGCTCAAGCTTAATTTCCCCATCTTGTGTTTTTATTTGGTTATTTGGGTGCCCCTCCCGGGACTCCCAACATATAGGGTAACAGTGGGTCTTTGTATATTGCTGGTGGGATGCAACTAGTTTGATGAGTGAAAAGTTATGTAAGCCTAAACTCAGGACTGGCCCAAAATGTTTTGCTGGCTGAGGCAAAACAGCACATGGTACCTTTCACACACACACATGCACACCATATTAAGGGGTATAATACCCCAAGCCAATTGTGTTTTTTTTTTTCTCATAATGGACAGAAAATCCCATGAGTATTATTTGTTGTATTTTGAGTATCTCTGCCCATCCCTGGAAGTTAAAATACAAAATAACAAATAACAGCAAAGCAATTATGACAACTTGCTGCCCTGCAATGACACGTAGAATCTTCCCCTGCCTAATCATAGGGTTTTTTTTTTTTTTTTTCCTAAAACAATATGTATGTTGGGAAAAAAACTTAAATGCAATTTGTATGCTGCGTCTGTAGTATGAAGTAGAACCACGTATGTTTAGGCAGCTCAACATTTAGAAGAGGTTAAAATAGTAAAAACTTGAAAGTATGATCCCAATTTAGAACCAAAGTACATTTTACACAAGTAACCTATGATCAAATATCCTGAAATTTCTATTCTTACACCAAAGAATGCAAGAAGTTCAAATTTCGTCAGAGCAATGACATTAAGGGGCAGATGTTCAGCCCTCTACCACTCCTGCTGTTCTCTAGATCCTTGTGTCAGATGTCTTCTCTCTTTCCTTCCATTCCAGGAGGAGAAAAAAAAATACAGGGTCCAAATTTAGATTTGCAGTCCCATGTAGCTGTTTTGAAGTTTTAAGAAATATTGGAAGCTCTAATTTCATATCTTCTCCATAATTTATAGTTTCCCTTTGAGTGTCAAAATACAGCAACAAGAAAAAAAAATCTTAAAAGCTTTTAGTACTATTCTTTATTGTGACAAAATCACATCTACCATCGAGGTACCCTGAAAAATGGTCTGCGTTTTCACAAGACATGAAGTACTGTACTTTAATTAAAACTAATTAAACTCTGAATTATTCCAGTTGTCTGGATTCAATACCAATTCATGTTTTCTTAACTTGTATCATTAACTTGTATCATTTGAACTCATCATGACTTCATTTCTCTTCTGTTGTTCCTTCTTTTATTAACATTTTTTAAAGAAATCCTTAATCTTAATAACTTCCTTTATAAAAGAAACTTTTTAAAATGATTCCCAACTGCAAGAACAACAGAATAGGAATGAGGTAATGTGATAAGTCCCAGCTGAAGACACTGTTGTCCTGCTGTAATTGTGATTTACTTGCCTTGTGTGATAAACCCTTTATCAGCATGTTAGTGTATTAATAGAAGGGTCTCTAAGGGTCTCAGTACAGCAGACTGTATCTGTTGTATCCACTGTTTCCATCAAGTGAATTGGGTCTTCCTTTCCTTTCCCCCCAACCCCTATCCTGCACAGCAATATTCAATAGCACAAAAAAAGATCTGTTGTAGAGGGTTTCAAAGCTCTCTGGAGAGCTTTTGAGTGCCACAAATGTCTGAATGGGAAGTTGGGTAGAAAGTCCTGAATCTGCTGGGGAGACAGCAGTCTACTGGATACATAACATTGAATGAATGCATAAAGGTATCAGACATTTTGAAACTGACACAAGTTTTAGCTTGCACTTCAACATACCCTCTTTCCAAGACTGAACAAGTTGAAGGACAGCTATAAAGGTTCCAGTACTGAATTAACTCTCCAGTGCTACTTAAAGCATTAAGTCCTCCCTTCTTATCTTCCCTTGAATTAGGCGAAAGCCACTTGCAGGGCTGCATAATAAAGCCGTGTTTCATGTACCTGTTCAAGAGCTGTGTGCAGTGAGCCAGAGTAAAGAATAGCCATTTCCACACTAGATTGTTCTAGTGCTATTATTCCACTTTCAACATCCTATGGAATCTTGGGGTTTGCAGTTTAGGGAGGGGCCATAGGATTCCATAGGATGTTGAAAGTGGAATAATAGCACTATAACAGCCTCATGCAGAAATGGCCAATAACACAATGAAGAATTTCACTACATTTTCCTGATGATTCAGGAAAACTAATACCTAGGATTACATTATTGAAAGGGTTACTGTGTAAAAGGTATCTTTCCAGATTGTAGAGTAGCTAGATTTTGTGTTGTTGAGCAATTTATGAAAATGATCTTCTGTGCTTGGAGGCTTTTCAGAAAAGGAAATCATTCTGGTTTTAATTAACATCTTTCTCCCTAGATAGCTGTGCTTTTCTTGCCAATGTCTTTTTAATGTGCCTTACAGTTGAAATTCCTAAGCAACACTAAGCAATCACACATCCCATACTAAAGGCTGAGTCTTGCTACAGGGCTTATCTGAGCTACAAAATAATTTGAATTACTTATAGGCATAACATTATCATTGTTGCTAGTTTTTTTTTAAGAAAAACAAATTTCAATAAATTTCAATAAATATAGCTAACTTGATAGAATATATGCTTGTTAAGATATTAAGATATTAAAAAAACTAGGACCAAAACCAAAATAGAACTAGCAGGCTCTTCACACATGGTCTTAGACTGCTGAGACCTAGCATTAGCTATCAGTTTTGCCTTTCCACATTTTCTGATGTATATGTTCAACGTATCACTCTGCTACATGTTGATGGGGGGTGAAGTAGACTATGATCCTCTAACAGACTGCAGTGGCCAAATTTTGGTATGCCATCAAGTTCCTGTTCGCTACAAAGATTCTTGCAAAGGATAAGCAACAGACTGTTATAGCACATTAACCTTTTATTTGCTACAAGCTTTTGCAGCCTTCATCAAATACAAAGGGTACTGAATAAGACAGATATTTAACTGATACAGCAAAGTCTGTCTTCACATTCGTAACCAAGGCCCTTTCCACATGGCATTTTCCATGCGAAAGGGCACCTGGAGTGTCGCACGATTGTGAGGAGCGATCTGCATGATACACTCACAATTGCACGATGCTCCAGGGACTGGCAGGCAGCGATCATGTACCTTTTCAGCTGAAGCTGAAAATGGTGCACTATTGTGCATTGCTCCCAGGGCCTGCGCACAATTACCTGGTATGCAGAGCCTCCGGAGCCACACTGGTCACGCTTCCTGCCCCAGCGCAGCCTGGGAAGGTCCCAGGTTGCACTGCAGAAAGAAGAGGTGGGGCTCTCTTGCAAGCAGGCAGCTCGTGCAGAGCCAAAGAACCCTGGACGCAAGAGCCTCTCACTGGAGGCTTCTTGCATGATCCCCACACCCCAGCGCCGGAAAAAGGTAAGGTGCAGAAAGGGCCCAAGAGTCTATTCCTGGAATCAACTTGAGAAAGTGTAATTTTATCTAGATTTGTCAGCTATGCAAATTATACTTGCTCAAATTTAGGCCAAACAAGACTGTAACCAGACTTCTGCTATTGTAGCTCAACTGCAAAATCTGAATAGCAAATCTATCACCCAAGATGAACCTAAAGTATTAAAGAAAGAAATAATTTCCAACTTCTATATTAGGCCAATATTCAATAATGCATAAAATTAGTTGGTGCCACAAAAGGAAGGCCTTGGTGGTACTACAAAAGTGATATTACAAGGGCCAGCTCCTGACGATGTCATTAAGCATGATACTTAAAGCACCAACCACAGTGACAAGGAGGTCACTTTTGAAATGGAAAACAGTAAATATCACATCTTTCAAAACAGCACTCATGCCCTGAAATATCTCCCTTTGCTTTGAGGGCTAAAAAGAGGGGCCAGACCCTGAGCCTCTGGGAATTTGGGAACTCTACTTCCAAAAAAAGGTGTGCCCAAGACATCAGCCTACATCATTAAATGAATTCATGGCCGTGGTGTTCATTTGTTTGTTTGGAGATCAATGCCTAGTTTTTAAAAGTTATCTATGGGAAAATATTTTTAAACAGGAGAGTTCTTGAAATATCAGTGTGAATAAATACCTATTCTGTAATGACAGCAGGAGTAGACATAAGGCTGCCAGGGTGCTGGTTGAAATCTCAGGGAAGTGCTATGGGTCTTCAGATAAAGAGACGACTCTCGGGTTGAGTAGTGTTGAACAAGGAGAAAACCTGGTTTTCATTTGTGAGGTGGCTTGAAGGCCCTGGCACTCATTTCTGCCCGTTCCTATCTGATAACAGAACAATCTGGTTCAGTGTGAAAGGTATTGTACATGATGGTAGAAGTCAAAGACATAGCTATGTTAGTCTAGATTAGTATGCAAAGGGATCTTGTAGCACCTTTGAGACTAACTGAGGGAGAGAAGTTGGTAGCACAAGCTTTTGTGGACTTAAGGCTACTTCATCAGATGCATGGAGTAGAGTGCCTAGGAACAGACCTTCTTGAGCTGGCTGTATGTGTGAAAAGCAGTAGAAATGCAAAACTTGTAGGTATGGTGATGAGGTGACAAGTTCAGTTTTAAGGCTGGTCTTTGAGGGACAAATATGAGGAGAAAAGACAGGAGGAAAGATGTTGCCTAAAGCTAAGCAGAGTAGATAACTATATGAATCTTGGAAGGAATTATTGAAAAGTAGTGTGATGAGAAAGAGAAATGAAAAACTGGTCAAGACAGCACTCATGAGTGTGGGGTATTAACTAGTGTTATAATATGCTCTCATGAAGATCTGTTCCTAGGCACTTCACTCCATGCATTTGATGAAGTAGACTATCAACTTCTTTCCCTCAGTTTGTGTGAATCCAGTTTGTGAGACCTTTCATGAACAGAAGGGCTTCTTTCTCCTGTGTGAAATTTCTTATCCAGCAGAGGAATCCTGCTGATGACATGGAGGGGGCAGCTCTTGTCATTTATTCTCCTTCTCTGTGCAGTGCCCTGAAAGGCTTCCTCAGATGGCAGAGGGACTTTCAAAGGCAGTGTGGGAGTTATCACAAGAGGCTGCAGAGGGACGGAGGAAGTGATAGAACATCTCCACACCCTTTGGCAGCAGCTGAAATATTCTGAGCACCATTCTACTCAGGGAATGTTCCAGTTGCCAGAAAGCTGGATGCAGTCCAGTAACTGGGGATATGCTGTCAATTAGTAGCACTGCAAAAGAGATCTGTGGCTGTTTATTAATTGCTCTCACTTCTGCTGATGTGTGTATTCTAACTCATTTTTTAAAAAGATAACTGTGGAGGAAGACTTTTTATCGCTTATTAGTTTCAGTGACATACATTGGACACGCCAAAATTTGAAACACATTTGTCTTTAAACATTTGGCTCGTTTAACCTCCTGTTTATTGCTGACTGTAACTTAAAGTGACAGCGCTTCAAAATTTGATTCCCTTAAACATTCTGTGACGCCAGACACACTGACATAAAGTCAAAAGTTCATGGTTATTTTCCATCTGTGGTTCTCACATATCAGTATCATTTTTATTTTGCTGAACATTTGTTTTCTAGAGCATGACATTTACTATGACAATTTTAAGGCTTGCCAATTAATGCTTTCATAAATGGAAGACTGTCTAAATCATAGGATTAAGGAGAATCAGTGGAATTCCGATGTTGCTGAGTTTTTTTTTAGAGTTTGTTCCATTTTGTCCCAGTCTTGAACAAATCTCATTTAATTTTAATGATGCAAAGTCAGACCCAGTTTAGGCAACAATCTGCTATTGGTGCAAACGAGTGACAATACTGTTGTGCTGACCTTCCATTAAGGCACTTGAATTATGATAGGCAACTGGTAACCCTGCAAATATTGGCCTGCAACTCCCGTCTGCCCTAGCAGCATAGCCAATGAGGATGGATGGAGAAAACTGCAGTCTAACAACATCAGGAGGACCACAAATTGTCTATACCTGGCATAAAGTCTTCAGTGGGTTTATGGGATCAGGGCTAGGGGATACTGCTCACTTGGAATTTCCTACTTATTTTATTAAAGAGCTAAGTGGATGTCAACTGTAGTTCACATTAATAACTTTAGATACCGGGGCCCATTTACACTACAGAATTACAGTGCTATTATTCCACTTTAACTGTCATGATATCATAAGTCAATGGATTGGCAATTTAGGGAGGGGCATTTAGAATTCTCAGCCAGATTACTGTATGCCTCATCAAACCACAAACCCAAGGATTTCATAGGATGTTGCCCTGGCAATTTAAAGTGGAAAAATAGCTGTACCTTTAAGACGAATGGATTTTTATTTCAGCATGAGCTTTTGTGGTTATAAGTCACTTCTTCTGAACTGCAACTGAGGAAGAGGGTCTATGTTCATGAAAGCTCATGTTAACAGAAAAGCTAGTCATCTGTTGTTGAATGCTACAAGGACTAGCCTCAGTTTTACTGAAGCATTAAGCAGGCCATCTTATATCCAAAGTGATCTTGTAACGTTCAGAAACAGATATATTGGTTTTGGTGTATTGACAAAACAAAGACCACAATTCAGTGCCTGGTTTTGTGCAGTTAGGTTGCACTAAAATCAATAAGGCAAGCTATATAATTGCTCATTTGTGATCCAAGCCTCTACTTTATTTTTGAATGGGTATCTCAAAAATCTGAAAATACTTGTCCTGTCACTCGTTGGAGACTGATATATTGCAGTTTTGTTGTTCACCTTTTGTGAAGGTTGTGCAGTGTGAAGGTGTTTGTTTTGCTATTTTCATTTTTTTAATCATAAAAATGTAACATTGATACCTCATTAGAAAACAGTGTTTCTTTGCAAATTGTCAAAATAAATAAATAAATAAAATGGAAAAATAGCACTATAATTCTGTAGTGCAAATAGGCCTCACGTTTCATGGTCTTACACCACCACCTTTTGTAGGTGGTAATGTGCAATTGTTGTTGTTGTGTGCCTTCAAGTCATTCCCAATTTATGAGGAACCTAAGATGAACCTATCACAGGGTTTTCTAGGGCTGAATGGGTATGTGACATACCCAAGGTATCCAAGTGGGTATTTGCATTATTTCAAATCATAGTATGCTCACTCATTCACCCTCATGGTAATCATGACAATCACTTCAGTTACTTCAAATATAGTATGCAGTCCATATGGTAATTATGTGTATTTCTTCACATAGTTCAAAATGTGGTAACCCAGTCTAGCTGAGCAGAACCTTAGTCGTTGTCCCTCAAAGCCCCGCACTGAATGAGACTATGGCCCTTTCCACACCTTACCTTCTTCCGGCGCTGGGGTGTGGGGATCATGTGAGCAGCTTCTGGAGAAAGGTTCTCGCGTCCCTGCTGCTTCAGCTCTGCATGAGCTGCCTGCTTGCGCAAGAGCCCCGCCTCTTCCTTCCGCAGCGCAACCTGGGACTTTCCCAGGTTGCTCTGGGGCAGGAAGTGTGACCGGCGTGGCTCCAGAGGCTCCGCACACCAGGTAAGTGCACATGGGGCCCAGGAGCAAGGAGTGATCATGCACCACTTTTGGCTTCTAGCCGAAAATGAAAAGGTGTGTGATCGCCACCTGCCAGCCCCTTGACCGTCGCGCGATTGTGAGTGTGTTGTGCAGATCATTCCTCACAATTGCACGATGCTCCAGCCGCCCTTTTGCATGGAAAATGTCATGCAGAAAGGGCCTATGAGTCTCACAGTAAAATGATACATTATGGTTGTGAAAAAGTAAAGCTTTTGCAGTAAGCATAACAGTAGAAGCAAGTTTTTTTCACTGCTCATCAGCAGCATCAGACTCTGCTTCACTAACATGCACGATAATCTCGCAACCAAATTCCATACAGGTTATAATCAAAACTAACCAAGCATGTGTTAGAATCACAACACTGTGAGATTTCAGTTCTAAGAGAATGCAAGATCTTAGCAATGGGGCATTACCTTGAAGAAAGATGTCTTTCTCCATGCAATGAATGAGTGACAAGTTCATGTTTATTATTATTTCCATTATTCATATTCATATTGATTATTATTTGGGTATTTCTTATTTATTACATTAAACCCTGATAACCAGGAAAGAGCCTTTCAAGGAATCTTTAGAAGTGGACCAAGGATGAAATAACAACACAAGTTAGACTGCATAAGACAGATTTGGTAATGTATAACAATACAGACACAGAGAGTAAACTAATAGTGGCACTGGTTCTGTTGAATGCTGTTACTGTTTATTGACACTTGTTGAGATGAATGTGTTACTGCAGGTTAGGCCTCCTTGGAGATAGCATATAGATATCATTTTGATATCAATAATTTGGCTCTCTTCCACCATCCCTCTCCACGTGTTTGTGAGGCCCCCGGACAAGCACAGAACTAGGCTCGGCCATCAAATGCTGCAATATCCCAAAACAATACAGGCAGGCCAGAAATAGCCAGATCACCGCTTTAGGAGACCTCTGTGCAAACACCCTCATTATGTATGCACGCTGGTTACAAAGGACTCCCTGCCCCGAGCAGGCAACTTGGCAAGCTGAATACCCAAATGCCAAGCACTCTGCGTTTGCATACTGGCTATCTCTTTGTTAATTCGGACTTAACTCAATCATGCTAAATTTTGACCTTTCCAAAGCTTTGTCTCACGCCCGAAACTCATTGTTTTCCCCAAGTACAGAATAGCCTGCAGTTACATTTCTCTCTATAAAAACCCCTGATTCTGAGACCTTCCTCGGATCGCTCCCGAGTTCCAGACCGCCTTGCTGCCGCTTTGCTTGGCAAGCTTCCCCTCAGCTCCACGTGCTGAGCCACATCGAACCCCAGCATCGCTCTCTATTCTTCCAGGCTTCAGGACAGGTTTCTCATCGCCCAAACCAACTATCCCTCTGAAAAATCTCTCTATACCACTCCAACCTTTATTTTCTTAAGTTACTTGTGTGATTGTGTTGCATACACTGTGTGTCTGTATTTAATAAAATCTCAATTATTCTTAAACTCTGGTTTGCTTCTTGGTTTGGCCTGACCCCGTAGACATTGGGTAAAAGATTCTGCTGTGTTGCCCTGCCTCTCGTTTGCTAACTTGTGCTCTGAGCTAATTTTCCCCAAACTTATTTAATTGTGAGCGCATTAAGGTGTCCCTCCTGGGACCCCCAGTAAACAGGGTAACAAATGTACAATTTCTGTA
The DNA here is from genome assembly GCA_948474755.1 of Ctenosaura bakeri. NCBI lineage: Eukaryota > Metazoa > Chordata > Lepidosauria > Squamata > Iguanidae > Ctenosaura > Ctenosaura bakeri. The sequence goes on from CAOLHI010005427.1 coordinate 9,757, forward strand.
AAAACAAGAAAAAATAATTCTTTATTCTCCCTCCCTCCCTCTCTATCTCTCTTCCCCCCCCCCTTCCATTCACTTCCTTGAGCCTTCTTTCATTGTGCTTCCTAAAAACAATTCCTTCTGTGGTGATGCCAGATTTCCTTGACATGACTAGCCACTACTTTAAAAAAAGAACAAAACACCTAGTTTCATTTTGGGAGTATTGGCAGAGACTGTGGTGTTTCAGACAAGGGCCATGATCACAGATTGGGAGATGTATTATAAAGTTCTGTATAGACATAACTGCAACACATCTCCCCTGCAATCCATGTTTTTCAGCTGCTACAGTCCTCCCCAATATAGCTGTTTACTGGCTGGTGGAGCTCAAGGGAGCAAAGAAACAACCACCTAAGCTCCTATGGCTGGATGCACAGCAACAGGCACCCTCTGGGTCTTCTTAAGGTCCTCCAGAGGTCCCAAGCTATTATGTCATTGTTGTGCATCCACCTATAAGAAAATAACTGGACACTTCTCTGCCCCCACTCTCCACCAGCCAGTACATGGTTATGTGGGGGAGCTGCAGCAGCTTGGCAGAGTGTAGTTGGTAGAGAATTCCAACCTCAGCTATGACCAAAAATGGGAGTTAGAGGTGTATGTGAGACTTACAGCTTTGGAAGTCACTAATGGGATGCCAATAATCAAGAGCTTTAGGCAAGAATCTTTATCCCACTTTTGTTCCCTCAATGACCATAGTTAAAACTGAACTTGACATATCATCTCCATACCCATAGATTTTGCATTTCTGTACACACACACATACTGCCCACTCACAAGTATAAATGTCTGTCCATAAGCATTTTACTACATGCATCTGACAAAGTAGACCCAGGTTACAAAAGTCTATGCTACAAACTTTTTTCTCAAAGGTGCTACAAAATCCTTATGTAACAGGATGCCAGGCAGAGAGAGATCTTTCCTATTCCAGACCCACTGGGAGATACCAGAGACTAAACCAGGGCATTCTAAATGCAAAGCACATGATCTACCACTCAGCCACAGCCTTTTCCCCTTTCAATGTATTCAGTGGTCCACCTCATAAGGAATGGGTGGCCAGCCCTTCTTATATTTGACAATTTTAGAGTAGTTAAGGGGACCCTCTGATCTTTAAGACATCCCCATCTTGCCTAAAGTAGCTGTGGTTGAGGTTATTCATCTTCTCTTCTAAAGTATCTCCCTTCTGAGAAGGATGCTCCACTCTTCTTCTTCCATGCAAAGGGATCTTGTAGCACCTTTGAGAAATAAGTTGGTAGCATAACCTTTTTTAAATTTAAGTCTGCTTCATCGTATGTCATAGAATTAAGTCTATGAAAGGCTATGCTATCGACTTCTTTCAGTTTGTCTCAAAGGTGCTACAAGATCCCTTTGCATATTGATCCACAATAACATGGCTATACCTTTGAATTCTCCTCTTCCATGCATGGAGAGAAAGAGGACACAGCATATTCTCTCCAGGCATGGAAGCAGAGGTTCTCTAAGTGCTTGGTTATTCACTACTTTATGACAGGGATTTTTCTCCGCAGGAGAAGCCAGGATTAGCTTCTCTTCCCACAGCACATTATCCATCAAGATGTCTGAAGCTGACAATTTCAAAGCTTTAGGTCAGTGTGGACTTCTTTTCTCCTGGATATAATTAAAGCTAGCATGGGGGCAACTATTAAGAAATCATCCACACTAACAAATTAAATTGTTGAGCAGCCTTGAGCTAACTATTTAGCTGCTCTGCAAATACACCTAGAAAATTACATGCCATAAAAATACAGAAAAATCCCTACTTCTCTCACTGTCACCTTCTTCGCCGTATTTGAAAGGATCCCTTGAAGCTGGTATCTTCTGCAAATCTTGCCTGAGTCACGATTGCTTCATTTTGCCTCATCTTTTCCACACTTTCTGCTAGCAGCTCATCCTCCCCCAAACCCATCTTTTTCATTACACCTTTATCTTCACTTTTTTTCTGTGTCAATTTTACTGACACCAAGTTTTGTAATAGCAGTCACAAAATAAGTTCGTCACCCACAGTCTAAATCCAACTTCTGCTTGACTTCACAACTTGCTGTGCACACATTCATGCAGGCAGTTGAACAGGTGAGCTCTTTATCTTTTTGATTTTTTTTTTAAACAGCATGCTCATTTCCCCACATTTGGACAGTCGAGTCTTCTTTTTTTTAAAAAAAAAAAAATGCCACAGTTGGGATGAGCAAGGCTACAGGGGCAATGGAAAGAGAATGTACAGGGGGAAAATTGCCAAGGCTTTGTGTCAACCATACCCAACCTTTCCTATTTGCACTCCTGTTGCCTCCAATGAGAGTAAATAATGATACTGGTAGTGGCATAGTTTTTCTTCCTCACTGGAAGTATGTTAGCATGAACAGAAAAACATGAGTCCAAGATGTAATACCTCCCAAGATTTCACAAAGGAAAACTGGCACATGTGTAGCCAAGTGACATCAGAGCACTGTCAAGACAGCAAGCGTTATTAATAAGGAAAAACAGGCAAGTTAGAAGTGGCTGCTGCAGTTTACTATTGTCTGAATCTACTGGGAAGGACACGTTTCTGCCCTCTTCGGTCTGCTAAATGCAATAAATTTTGCACTTTGAACACAGTTTGCAGCAATTGAACTAAGCTAAGGACAAAGAAGGGAAGTGGGAGCAGGATAGAGAAACTGGGTCATTTTGGAAGCTACTGAAAAAATGGAATGGCAAGAGAGTAATCAGTGCTGCCACTGCCATATTGGAACAGTTGGAAGGTACAAGATGTCCTCTGATCTGATCTGCCCCAACATGCCCTCTTCCAACTCTTTTCAACCCCTTTCAAACACTGCTGGGTCCTTATGCATGGTTTCCCACATTTGTAGATTCATTCTTCACATCATTTTTTTTTTAAATAGCAACAATACATAGGCCATTTCTGCACTGAACTGTTACAGTGCTATTATTCCACTTTGAACATCCTATAGAATCCTAGGATTTGCAGTTTAGGGAAGGGCATTTAGAATTCTCAGCCAGAGAGCTTTTTGGCCTCAGTAAACTACAAACCCCAGAATTCCATAGGATGTTGAAAGTGCAATAATAGCACTATAACAGTCTAGTGCAGAAATGGCCTCAGTTTTTAAAATGTTTACATCTCCTAAATTTGTTTTTAGTTTATTACTGCAGTTTAATATGCTTTTTGTTTATTTAACCGTTTCATTGTTTTAAATTGTGTAACATTTTAAAGCTTCTTGTAAGCTACCCTGAGATCATTGATATAGGGTGGAGTATACACAACAACAACAACAACAACAATGCTGGAAGAACAGCATTGGTGGCACTTCCTCCTGCCAGAACCAGAAGACTCCCACATAGACATCTCTCTATCCACATATAGACAATCAGGTCCATAATAATCATAGTAATATCATCACATCATATCATGTTATATCAAATAAATATCATAATATCATAAGACTCTAAGGCCCTTTTTGCATGGGCTTTCTCTCGCGAAATAGCCCCGTGAGCCTCACAGGAGTGGGAGCGTCGCTCTGCACGACGCACTCCCACTTCTGCGGTGCTCACGGGGCTGAAGCGGCGCGAGTGCGGATTTTTTTATTTTCAGCTTGAAGCGAAAATAAACGGCGCTCGCGCAAGGCTCCCAGCAGCGTCCTGCACTTACTGGAGTGCAGAGCACCGTCGCAGGCGGGCCTGTCGCGCTTCCTCCCCGCTTCCGCCCCTGCGGTGCCTACAGCTCCCAGGGGGCACTGCGGAAGCTGGGGGCGTGGCTGAAGAGCGCCCGTCACGCAAGAAGACTCCACGTGCGGTAAGGAGGGGGGGAAGCGGCAGCGTTTCGGGAGAGGGTTCTCGAGTGAGCCGCCCTCCTCCGTCGCGCAAGCGCTGGCGCTGCGAAAAGGCCTAAGACTGGAAGAATCTGGCCCTTTAAAAGGTTGTAAAATTGCTTTAGGGGCTAGGAAAAAACTAACACCACAAATTTTGCCAGCAATCAAAGCAAAACTATCCACAACCAGAGCTTGAATAACATACTTTTTGGACCTCCATTCTCAAATTCTCACAGCTTGGGAAGAAGCTCTGAGCATTGGACTAAGCTCTGACTGCCGGGTAGCCCTCCATATTTCAGTTATGGGACATGTAGTAGGAGTTAATTAGCAGCTTGCTTGTAACAAGGTATGAGAACCAGAGACCGTTAGATAAACAAAACTAGGAATGTAGTAATAAGTGCTGCCAGGCTGAAATCAGAACTCCAGGGTCTCTTGTGGGCGGGATGAGAAAGTCTTTGCTTTTAATGTTTTGGATTTTACTAATTGCCTCCAGTTCACTCACTGAAGTCCTGTACTATGTATCACACTCCTAATAAATAGTGTATTTGCACTGTTACATTTGTGTGTGTGAATTTTGGTTCCTGACACTGACTCTCCCTAAAGCTGCAACACCATTCTTCTACCCAGTTTGCCACTGGACAGAAACCATATTCAATGAGATGAGGATCCAGACCGCTCTAGACTGTACACCTATTGATCAAGGTTATTGATGACTACAGTGCATAGCCTCCAACTATACTGATTTGGCAGAGACTGTCCCAGTCAGTCCTCTGACACCTTGCTTTTTCAGCTGCTTTTAAAATGTCCCAGTTTCCCACTTTCCTCTGTTGTCCTCAGCTTACTTCATGTGATACAAACTGAGTTCAAAGTTCAAAAGTAGTTTGCACATGGTTAACTCAGCAAGGAGAATAGGATTAGCCAGAATCTTGCTCTTCCCTGTAGGCTTTGGCAAAAACAAACCGCTGCAATCTTTCCTGCCTTGTTTGATCTTCCTTATTAATAACTTTTGGAATCTTGACCACACTCCAGTGTTGCTTGGCCCCATGTGTTTATCTGTGAAAAGTTGGAGGGTTTCACAGTATCTTTCTGGCACTAATGCATCTCTTTAAGTAGATAGAATTTTTGAGTTTGATTCTTATGAAAAAAATTATCCCCATAGGGACACCCTTCTAAAGAGAGAACAATGGGCCTTTCTGCACTACACTGTTATAATGCTATTATTCCACTTTCAACATCCAATGAAATCCTGGGGTTTGCAGTTTAGGGAGGGGCATTTAGAATTCTCGTCAGAGAGCTCTTTGCCCTCAGTAAATTACAAATCTCAGAATTCCACAGGATGTTGAAGGTGGAATAATAGCACTATGACAATGTTATGCAGAAAATCCCAATATTTTCAACACTATTTCTGAGACTTAACTTTCATTGCTTTTAGAAAAGCCTTTACTGTCCTCTGTTTTCAAATAGTGCTATCAGCAAATCTAGAGAAAAGATATAAAGGGACCCCCCTTTACACGAGACTCTGGTCCTTTTTGCACGGCGTTCCTTAAGCGAAAGGGCCCCTTGAGCGTTGCGTAAATGTGAGGAGCAGGGCCTGCATGACGCACTCACATTTACACGATGCTCAAGAGCGTGATCAAACTGCAAATGGATTCTTTTATTTTTCGGCGTCAAGCCAAAACTGCCGTGCAGTTACGCAATGCTCAGGGGCGTGGAGCACACTTTCCTGCCATGCGCAGCCTGCTGAGCTGTGCCGGTCACGCTTCCTGCCTCAGCGCTAGCCTTCAACTCCCAGGCTGCACTACGGTAGGAAGGGGCGGGGTGCAGGTGGGGTGCTCGCGTGAGCAGGAAGCTGCTGCAGAGCCCAAGCAGCAGGGACGTTAAAGCCTTCCTCCGAGGGCTTCTGCGCGAGCGCCGCCCCCCACCTCCGCGGAAAGGTAAGGTGCGAAAAGGGCCTATGTATTTGTGGCTTTGGGGAGGTGGAAATGCTAGTCCACTATTTATTATACTGACCACTATACAGTGGTTCCAGGATGCATTTCTTGGGAGGCCAAGACTGGATGTTGCCTGATATTAATTGTGACCTTTTGGCAGATCATTCTAAATCCATTACACTCAAGGATGACACCTTTGCATTAGCAGCCCAAAAGATTCACTGCAAATTCCTGAAGACATTAGCAGTGGATTGCAAAAGGGATCAAATGTTGTAGCTGTCATTATTATTGTTGGTCCAGCATTTTATCCAGGAACTTATTTTTTTGTTATTTTGTTTCTAACCTTTGTTGTAATTCCTTTGCCTAATGCAAGTATGACAGTAATATATGATTTGCTGCATCAGATACACGGTATTATTGGAACATTTTGCAGTGACTGTTGTGTCACAGAGAAATAAAATACTGAGATCTCTGTACATATCTCTCTTCTTTGTGCAGGCTTCCCACTGTGTATGCTACAGTGGGAGCCACAGTAACTCAGGCCATCCCTTTAATTTCCCTCACATTCAAGAGCACTTGCACCTCTAGGCTGTCTGGGTGAGGGCAGATGGAGATATTCTAGACTGAAGAGAACTCTTTGAAGAACAACTTTGCTGGAAGAAGTCTTAATGGGGCTCTGTGGGAAAACAAAGGGAAGATAATCAAGTTTTTCTTTTATGCTAAGAGCTTACCCATTAATTTTCTTAAATTATATAATTGAGAAAAGAACTGTACAAAAGGAAGATTCAAGGGCCTGTTGTACTTGGCTATGCAAAAAGCTGAAAATAAGATTATATGTACTCAGAAATTACAAAAGTTGGAATAAAAATTACACAGACAAAAAAAAGATGGCTTATTATCTACTGCAAGGCCTCTGAGTGGGGTTTTAGAAGGAAATTCACTGTCTCTTCTGTCTGTAGTCTTATTAGCTGTAGTTTGAGCCAATCATCAGTCAACCCAATATGGCTTCCAAGGGGACTTAAGCCATTTCCGCACTAGCCTGTTATAGCGGTATGATTCCATTTTCATCATCCTATGGAATCCTGGGGTTTGCAGTTTCAGGAGGGGCCAGCTGGCCCCTCCCGAAACTGCAAACCCCAGGATTCCATAGGATGTTGGAAGTGGAATCATACCGCTATAACAGGCTAGTGCGGAAATGGCCTTAATCTCTTACAGATACCATGATGATCACTGGAAAGAGATATTCCTTAACATTTCTTCAGATCAAAAATCAACAATCAAATTGAGACCTTGACTTATGGTGACCCTAAGGTGAACCTAAAGCGAACCTATCATAAGGTTTTCTTGGTGAGATTTGTGCAGAGGGGGTTTGCCTTTTCCTTTCTCTAAGGTCATTTCCGCACGAGACTGTTTAGTGCTATTATTCCACTTTCAACGTCCTATGGAATCCTGGGGTTTGCAGGCCCCTCCCTAAACTGCAAACCCCAGGATTCCATAGGATGCTGAAAGTGGAATAATAGTGCTATAACAGTCACATGTGGAAATGGCCTAAGACTAGGCCTAAGAGTGTCACATGGTGAATCTGTATGGCTGAGCATGGATTCAAACCCTATTTTCCAGAGTCTTAGTCTAATGCTCAAACCATTATCCCCTGCTAGTTCCTTAGTAAAACTAGAAGCCATTTAAATTAGCAATCCTCTCCTTCACAGTTAGATTAAATCCTGATTTTAGCATGTGGGTGTGTTTTCTAACCCAGTCCTATGCATCTACTAAGAACTAGGTCCTATTTAGTTTATAGAGCTTGGAGAGCCTTCCAACCACCTGTCAATTTATGGTGACCCCATAAATTTGATAAGGTTTGGAATACTCAGAGGTACTGCTGTTCTCTTCCTCTGAAATATAGCCTACAGCAGTGCTACTCAAAATGGTGGTCCCTGGAGTGCCAGTCCCTGAGCCATTGACCATTGGTCCTTGACATATTTCCAGGAAAGGGGAAAAAACTGTTGTAGCCAATGGGCACAAATATGGTGCCAGTCCAAAGCAAAATGGAGGGAAAAAGAACTGCCTCACATAGCCTTAGAAGTGCTGAGCTGCAACACTTGGTATCCCTTAGTGATCCCCCATCCAAGTACCAACCAGACCTAAGCTGGATTATCTTCTAAAATCAGATGGGGTCTGGTGCTTTCAGGGTTTTTAGCCATTTAATAGTGTTTTCTCCAAAAGAAGCAGATGTAGGATTGCAGCCAAAATCTCCCAAGGAATTTACAGTACTTTTATAAACACACTCATTTGTTCAGACCTGAAGTAAGTAGAAGTAAGACTGACTATTTACAATTTATTTTTGCAAAGACAGGAGAACAGTAAAACAGATACTGAATGCAGATAGTTTTATTGTGGTTTACACTGCATGTCTCAATGTATTTTATATGTTATTCTTAGTGCCACCAAGTGGCAAACACAAGCAGTGTTGTTTTAAATTATTATCTTGAATGACAGTAACTTAAAATATATGTGTATTATGACATGCAATTTAATATATCTAAAATATAATACAACATTATTCATTGTACATCTCTTTGGGGGCTCTGGTGGACAAAAAACAGTTAATGTGTACTTTTGATAAATGAATAAACCATCAAAACATGGAATTAATAAAAGGCGAAAGATTCCCTGCTGCCTCTGAACGTAGCTATAGTCCTCACTATAGCTGGCAGGGAAATGGATTTTCCCAGCAACTGTTAAAGGTAGCAACAGTATATACCAACACTGAGTATTTGCAAGTTTGCATATCTTCCCCTAAGACAGGAGTGGGCAATTGCAAGCAGGTAGGGGCCATTTTTCTTTCTTGCCCCTACCCTGCATGCTGCAGCAAGACATTTGAATGTGCCCAAAGTGACACGATGTCACATCTGGTAATCATTTGGGATGATCTTCAGCTGATTTTTTTTTCTTTCCTTTTGTCTGATTTGGTGGATTTTAGGGGCTGCAGGGTTAGGGGGGCAAATTGATGTCTTTTTATTCTGTTTGGGGAGATTTAGGGTGGTTTCAAGGCAAAAAAATCACCCCCAAACCAGTCTGAATTTTTTAAAAATGGGTGGGTTTGAGGGGCTTCTGGGGGACTTCTTTGGGCTGCACATAGGGGTCCCAAAGGCTGCATGCAACTCACAGGTTGCACTTTGGCCACCCTTGCTCTAAGAGTTTACTCATAGCAAGTATTTATGTCATTTTCTCTGGTCTTAGCACACCCTCTCTGTTCCTGTATCAGTTAGTTTGCAGTTTGTCTTAATCCCTTCATCCTCAGTTTTGTAGTTCGCAGTTCTTTTTCTCTTCTGTGTTTGAAGAGCACATGTTAATATATCCTCTCTCCATGAAGTGTTATGAAACCTTTAGTATTAGTAAGCAAACTAATTTCATATATTTTTGCAAAGAAGCCTAAATCTGCTTTGTTCCTCTACTAGACATAGTGAAGTAACGGTGGTATAGAACTAGTTGTTGCTCACCTTCTCCTTTTGGGTACTGTTGGTGTTATCATCATCATCATCATTTACATCCTGCTTTTCCCCTGACACTAGGACTCAAGGTGGCTAAAACATAAATAGAAGTATAAATATAAAATTTTAAAAACCAGTTAAACAATTCATAAAGTTAAAAACAATTTATAAAGTTATAAAGACACACCACTATTGCTCACATTTCCTAATGGCAATGATGGGTTGTTATTAGCCATCTTTGAGGTAATTTGGAGTATTGGTGTGTGATTTTTTTAAAAGTCTTGTTCCTGGCAGAGATGCAAACTGCTAGGAATTTAGTTCAGTACAGCCATCTGGACTTTTGGACTGTCCACACGGTGTTGCTTTCCACTGAGGTCCTGGAGATCAAATTTTCCCTCTGTTCCACTGCTTCAAAGTAAGCATCAGTATAGTTGGCCTTACTTCTGAGTGTTAAGCAGTCTAAAGCAAGTGCGCAAAGAGATCTCATAAAACCTCTGAGACTAACTGAGAGAAAGAAGTTGGTAGCCTAAGCTTTCATAAGCTTGTGAAAGGTTGTGCTGCCAACTTCCTTCTCTCAGTTAGTTTCAAAGGTGCTACAAGATCCTTTTGCATACTGATCCAAACTAACACAGCTATGTCTTTGAAGTCTCAAGCAAGTTATGAACTCTCTTGTTTGGAGGAATTGGACATTGGACAGAAAGCTTGTATTATTTATTATTATTTTAATGCAAAAGGATAAGTGTTGAGAGTTATAAAAGGCTGCAAGGTTTATACAGTGGCTAAAATGCCTCAGCTTGAAATGAAAAATGATGTGAAAATCTATCTGATTAGGTATTAGAGTTCTTCAAAGGTCACAGTATATGGGGGGATTGCCTGCAGACAGAAGCCTTAGCTACAGTTGCTAAGGAGAACAGTACCTTTAGCAATTCTGAAAGTGGGTTATTTCTGTTATATATATTGAGGGGCATTAGAAATGGCTATGGGCTTGTCCAGACTGTGCAAAAGCTTCAGGATTTGGCAAGAGTTGTATCCATAGGCGTTGGCATTTTTTCAATATCCCACCAATATACCAATCATTCCAGTCTATTAATCATGGATTTCCAAAATCAGTCATGTCTTTTTAAACCACGATGAGGAGATTTTATTTTCTTTTTTTAAAAATTTCTTTCCCAAAGAAAATTCTAGATCATGTATTTTATATATTGGCTGAGATCCTTCATCAGGAGACTTAAATCTGGCATGTAGCTATGCCTGTGTAGATATGCCTTCTGGTGCTATCCCTCAAAACCCACCTTTGGTCACTCAGCCTCCCCACACACAGGACCATTCCATGTTGCTGGAGAGCAGGGAGAGACAGTGTAGATGCATACTGCTAATTTCCCTTAGCTAGATGTGCTGAAAGGATATCATCTGCTAGGACCTGGTGGGGACCCAGGAAAGTTCCTGTGGACACCTGTTGCACCACATTCACCTACAGGAAATTAGTATGTGGTCTCTACTGATCCCTTTCCCATTAACCAAAGACCTGGGAATAGCCATGTTGGGGGAAAACATTGCTTAAAAGGTGGGTTACGATGGGATTTTGGGCATTGCACAGTTGGTAAAGTGTTCCAGTCCCCACAACAATAAAAAAGGTGGGTTATGATAGTGTAACTTACACCACTGTAACTCACTAACAGAATACCAGCCATCATTCAGTTCAGCCTTCATTCTAAACCAGTAAGATTCCCTTTGGAAGTGCTCGAGTATTGTCAGTACCTCTATGGCTTAATTCAGGGATACACAAGCATGACTCTGAATGTCTTCAGGCCTATAGTTCCCATCAGCTGTTGCCTGTACAACCAGTGGTAATAGTTCCTGGGATGTGCAATTTCAGAAAGCTGTCTGGAAAATCCCATTAAAAAACCGCCTAAAGATAGTTCCTTATGGATCATCAAACAAGAACAAATGAGTCACAAAAAGAGGAGACCAGTAGGCACGTGTCAATTAATGTGGACCTCCATGGTGGAGAAGATTGTGACCAGGGACTTCCTGCACGTGCACATGCTAACTGGCAAGTTTGAGGTCTTTTCTCTCCTTGAAATGATTGTTTACATTCAAACTGTATTTATACTAGTCTTGCAAATAGAAGAAAATCTTCAAATAGGAGATGGTCTTCTGTAAAATATGACACATGACTACTCCAAATCAAAAAGAATCAAAAACTCAACATTTCTTTTGTCTTTCATCTTGCTTCTTGATGTGATGAAATAGCATTTACTGCTTGAAAGTACTGAGCATATTATACATTCCTTGTAACCCATGTGTTCCTGAAACTTTTGAAATCAAAATGCTTCCATGAAGCACCTGTAGCAAAATGCTGTAAAATAACACATACCACCATGAAATGGAATTGTAATGAATATACAGAGAACCACATTATTTCCCTCTTGTCATGCCTGTCCCAAGGCCAGACACCTCATCCTCAAAGAAAGATCCTGAGCCTGAACTTCTCCCAAGCTCTCATGATTCCAGAAATCCCATCAGTACCCCCAACACACTCATGAAGATGCTAAGCCTGGCATGCAAACAACAGCAGGCCTAGCAACAACCTTGGATGGGTTTCTTTCGGGGCCTCTGGCCCCGGGCCCGGGCCCCCCCCGGCGGCAGTTCGGAGGCTGCTGCGGATGCAGCCCTCGGCCTGGAGGACGGCCCGGGCAATCCCTGGGACGTCGCGGAGGCCGCCGCCGCTGGAAAAGGCCGCCGGAGGCCGCGGAGGCCTCCGCCACCGAAGAGGCCGCCCGGCCACCGTCGACGCTGAGGAGGCCGCTGCAGACGTGGCCCCCAGCCTGGAGGACGGCCCGGGAATCCCCAGGACGCCGTGAAGGCCACCGCCACCAGGAGGGCCACCCGGAGGCCATGGAGGCCTCCGCCGCCGAGGAGAGCCACCCGGATGCCATCGCCGTCGAGGAGGAGCGTCCGAGCGGCCTGCCGGGGTGGGTGGGACCCAGGCCCCCGTCTGGGGCACCGCCCACCCGCGGCCTCGATCCGGAGGAGGCTGCCGGCCCTCCTCCACGTTCCGGCGGCGGCGGCAGGCGAAGAAGGCCACCCGCCGCTCCCGACGGCTGCTGGAGCGGCGGCTGCAGGCTGTCAGCTCGCAGCTGGCTGAGGGCTCGCAGCTGTGAGCCCGGCTAAGGGCTTGCAGCTGCGAGCCAGTGGTCAGATTGGCTGCCGCCGGCCCTGGAGGCCTTTAAGGCCAGCAAGAGGCAGCGGCAGGCACAGAGCAACAACCGTTGGCCATCTGTGGGACGTCCGTTCGAGCCTGGTTCCAGCCACGCCTGCCCCGACTGTGCCTTCATCCGGAGACTCTGCCAGCCCCGCCTTCTGCCAGCCCTGGGTGAAGTAACCGTTTCTTTACTTTCGTTATACCTGCCGCAAGGACTCTTTGTGTTTTACCTTAGACTGATGGCAGGGGCCTCCACAGCTGAGACTCCTGTGACTCCTGACCCTCCCCTGCTCGACCCCAGCCTGCCGCTGACAGGTCTCCAGAAGAACCTACTTCATCCATGGAACTGGAGGAAACACCAAAGGGTACAGGTCCCATTGGTAAAGCATTTGTCTAAGGGACAACAACAGGTTTCCCAGGAGTAAGAGAGGTACTTATGAGTAGGAATGTCCTCAAAAGCAAAAAGTGCTGAGATATGATCCAAACGGCTAGCTCCTTTCAAGCGGGTTTCTGCAGGACCAGGCTATTTCATCCTTCATTCTGACCTCAGAATGTACTTGCATTTACCCAGCAATCTGTAATCTCCAGACAGTTGTATATTAAAAGAAACATCAAGTTCAGTTCAAATAAGCAATACATTCTAATGCTGTGTTCTCATCTGATTCATTGAACAGCAGCCCCTGATCCAACAGAACATTTCATGCTACTATGCCTAGAAACTGATTTCCTTTTCACTGGGATTGAATCTCATATCCATAGCCTGGGTGTACTCCTAGACTCAGATATCAGGCTGAAGGGCCAGGACTACATCTGCACGACTATAATCAATGTGCCAGACTGTACCCATTCCTAAAGATGTCAGTTCTGATATGGTGACACATGCCTTGATTACAACCCATTTGGATTACAATCACACATTCTACCTGGGGCTGCCTTTGGAAACTGTTCAGAAACTTCAGTGAGTCTGAAATGCTGTGGCTAGGCTGTTGACCAGGACTAGTTACTGGGATCATATAACTTCTCTGTTGATGCAGCTTCACTAGCTACCAGATTATTTCTGGACAGACCTTCAAAGTTGACATGGCTTGGGTACAAACTAACTAAAAGAGTGTATCTCCCTATACTAGCTGGCCTGAGTTTGAAGACCTTCAGTGAAGGTTTTTCTTCTAATCACACCATCATCACAAGCCAATTGGATGAGAACAAAAAAGAGAGCCTTCTCAGTGGCTGCTCCCAGGCTGTGAAATTTCCTTCCCAGGGAAATCCAATTAGCTCCCTCTCAGCTCTCATTCTGCCAGTGAGTAAAGACTTTTTTTTAGGTAGGCCTCTGGTTCTGAACTCATGTGGTACAAGGATGTTTAGAAGTTGCCTGCTATGATTTTATCTTTTAGATTATGTTTAAATATGTTATGCATTGTTTTTAATGCTGCACTTTTTAAAATAGAATTGTTGTTTATTTTGTTTAACTTTGGTAAAATAAGATTTTGACTGCATTTGTTTTAAATTATTGTTATCCACTTTGGGTCCCATGCTTAAAGCCCGGAAGAAAGGTAGGATATAATCTATACCCACCAACAGACAGACGTGTCAGATTCAGATCCATTTGTGGTAACTGACACATCATTTATCTAGAGTGTAGTATGAATAACTACTACTAATAGACTTTGCAAAGTTTATTCAACATTTGTATGATCAAAGTTACAGCATGGTTATAGTTAGAGTAAGAAAGGGTGGCTGTCTGATGCATTTTTAAAAAGTATCTGATGCATGATGTAAAGCATAAATGTATTTTACTTGTATAGTTAGTAACATGTTTGAACAAAATAATCCCTGTGCCTTCAAGTCACCTGTTTACTTACAGTGATCCCATGAATTTCATAGCATTGTCTTAGGAAAGGAATACTCAGAGGGGGGTTTGCTAGTTCTTTCCTCTGAAAGAAAACCCTATGAAAGAAAAGACTATGGTACCTGGTATTTGTTGGCAGTCTCCCACCCAAGTACTAACCAAGGCTGACATTGCTTAATGTCTAAGATCAGTCAGGATTTGGTGACTTTAGGGTAATGTAGGCCTTGAAAATAAAATTTATCATGCTTTTAATTATTTCCCTGCTACTAAGGTTCTCTCTCACAACTGGAACGTTCATTATATGTTTCTTGTCTAAACAATAGGCAAGCATTGGAACAGACCTAAACAACAAGTATTTGAAATGCCCTTAAGAGACTGCCTGACAACAAAGAGGAGGCAAAACACCATTTCCCCAACAGATGTGCTTTTGGTTTATATCTAAGAGGAAGAAAGCTTCTGTTTCACTAAGCTTCATCGCCTTCAAGTCCAATTTTATTGTTTACAACCATAGACCATCACATTGGAAGAGAAAGCAGAAAGTCTCAAAATATTTCAATCTGAAAAAGAAAACATGGTCAATAAAAATAATCCATAATCTGAGGTGCCAACATAGTCTTAACTAATATATACTGTAATACTACTTCTCATTTTTGCAAGTGACAGAGTGACTATGTCAAATAGAACATACAAAATAATGAAATCAGTGTCTACAACCACACATCCCCTTTTACAGTAAGCTTACACAAACTGGCACATGCTTTTACTAAAGCCAATTTAAAAAATAGCAGCCCCTTTCATTATCAAAACGAACCTGGCCATTCTCTACAAATAACAATGGGCTTTTCCACACTACACTGTCATAGTGCTATTATTTCACTTTCAACATCCTATGAACTCCTGGGGTTTGCAGTTTAGAGAGGGACATTTAGAATTCTCAGCCAAAGAGCTCTTTAGCCTCAAATTTTCTTTCCCAAATACAAAGAAATTTGCAAACGTGTATGAATTCTTCCAAAACAAAATTTACCCCTGTCTGTACCAACCGAAATTGTATAGGTACAGCTATCCCTAACATAGAGATGGGCATGCTGGACTTACCGGTACCTGTCATACAGATGTTAAAGATGAAGACCCTCTCATGCACTAATTGGCACTAACAAGTATTGAGTGAGTGAGTGAGTGAGTGAGTAAGTAATTGTATGTATATGCTATCTTTTCTCCCAAAGGCAGCTGTATGCACAGGGTTCAAACTCAAACCTGTGAGAGCTAAGCACTTGAAACCCTGGGCCTGGATGAATGATTCTGTCAGTTTTATTTACTTCTACACTTGATTTTTTTTTTAACTTATTCTCTTTCTCTTTCCTCCCCCCAATATATGAAGAAAAATTCAAATATGAAGAAAAATGCAAATTTTGATCATTATAACAAAAGCATCACCCATCCCTGCTTAATCTTAGGCCATTTCCACACGGGGTATTTAAAACGGTACATGCATCCTCCACGGAGGACGTTTGCACCTTGGAGTGGACTGGATTTGGACTACTTACTGTGAATCTGCACCTCAGTCCGCTCCGGAACGACCCCAAGTGGTCCTCCAGCGTGCTTTTGAAAGACCTGATTTTTCCGGTCTTTCAAAAGCATGGAGCGTGCCACTGCAAGGCTGCTCCCTTGTGCAGATTCACAGGCTCGCACCAATGCGAGCCTGCGATCTGCCGAGGGCGGGCTTTAGGCTGGCGAGCTTCACCAGTTGGTCGAGACCCATGACAAACTGGAAGCCACCATTTTGGATGCTGGAGCAGTATGGAGCAACGACTACGCACTGCTCCTCCTCACCCCAGCCCAGCCCAGCCCACCAGAAGATCCGGTAAGTAGCGGCGTGGGGCGATTCCCTCGCCCTGTGCGGAAATGGCCTTACCTCCAAGGGGGAAAATTTGGTTACCAGAGGAGTCTGGGCTACAAACTCTGATTGTGGTGTCCAGTTAGGTCCAGATATATCAGAAAGGCTTCTTTCTGACATCAATTCCTTGACAGAAAAGGAAAAGGAAGCATTGCACTCATCAAATCAAGTTGCTATTTTCAGAACAAGAGGCAATAACCATATCAAGTTCCCCTTTCTTGACCCCCCAGAGTGTACGTAGCACAGGATTCACGTCTCTGCTACAGCACTCCAGCTAATGGATTGGAGAGGTCATTCTGACACCTCTGAAGAGTTTGGATCTAAAAGGGCATGGTTCTAAAAAGAAAAGGAAAACTGTTTGGGCATAGTGGCCATACGTGAGAGCAAAAAGACATTACAAAATGGACCTGTTAAGCCATAAAGAATATATGATTCATATATACATAGTCACTGACCCTATAACTAGCACAATGGTAAGTGCAGGATGACTAATGAACTAATGAACCCATGCATTGCAAAAGGGAGAGTGAAAACAGCACATGATGCTCAGTAATGTTCATAGATTTCTAAAGGACTTTTGCTGTTTCTTTGGTTTTATACCCAAAGCAGCTACCTTAAACTTCAATCTTGGCTGGAAGTTTGTAAGGGGAAGTGGTGTTGTCATCCCTGAGGGATTTATTTTTCTTCTCAAAACTCTCTCTTCAGAGTGCTTAATTTCTCTTTTCTTGTTCTATCCATGGTGGGGGACGTTTCCAAGCACCTATATATTAGTATACAGAGGGGAAATGTCTTGGAGGAATGATTTAATGAGAATTGGCAACATTTGCACATCTATACTCATTAATCACATGCTACTCTTTGAGAACCAGCATAGTGTAGTGGTTTGAGTGTTGGACTATGATCCTGGAGACCAGGGTTTGATTCCCCACTTGGCCATGGAAACCGACTAGGTGACCTTGGGTGTATCACACACTTGCAACACAGAAAACTCAATGATAGGTTAGCTTTAGGGTTACCATAAGTTGGAAATGATTTGAAGGCACACAACAACAACAACAACAAACAACAACAGACTAGCGCTTTAGACACAGCATATATTTATGGTAACACTCTGCTCATTAGGGTTTTTTCCCCCACTCCAACTATCTTCCTGCATCACCCTAACTTGGACCCATTTTCTCTTCTCCTTCTCCTCCACAAGATCCTGATTTGACTATACACAAATAATTTGTAAGGAAAGCTACTTTTACATATGTATTTCAAAGGAAGACTAAGCATATTTATTTTCTCTTCTAGACCCAGCAGGTGAATGTGAAACTGATCATTGTTGAGGTTCTGCCTTGTCCATTGGTTATTCTGCTTGAGAGGTCCATGATCATCTTTCACATTTCCCAACAGATTTTGGTATAGAAACGTTTCTGGACAGACAAAGAGAAAACTGCCCACTTCACGGAAACTTGCAATTCATATTAAAAATAAAAAGACCTAGTTCATGAGAAAACAAAACAAAATTTACATGTGGGCAATAACTTTGTCAGAAACATTCAAAATACCACAAAAATTTTTCCAGAACTATTCATCAGGCAGGATTTGTGTGGGAATCATGGGGCTTTACACATGATGATGAACTGCCAACACTGTCCATTCGCTAACATTGGCTATGTTGGCTAAGGCTAATGGAGTTCCAGTCAAATAACATTTGGAGAGCAATAAGTTGCTACCCCTGTACAAAAATTATGAGCTGGGGGGAAAAATATGAACATCTGAAATTAGTCCAGAAATTAGTGGTCTATAGTTAAACTCAGTCCTAAATGTGCAGTTTTCATTGTGGGAAGCCAAGAGAACTTGGACACTCTTGGGGCTTTTTTGGTTGGTGCTGGTATTGCCCAGCTGTAGATCTTCAGATTTTCTTTTAGTCAGATTTTCTTTGAGACATTTTTTTAAAAAAATAGCCATGACAAAACGATTCATCTATTATTTGAAAACAAAAATAATCCATGCAATATTGTATTTCAAATGTCTTGTGCTATACTTTCACCTTGAACTCTGAAGAGGCACATTTTTTAAAAAAAAAGATCAGGTCACAGAGGGTTTTGTCTTTTGAATAAAGCAATGCATAGACAGGTAGATATCCCTGTGGAACACCAGACTAATTTCTTTTTAGCAGAGCAGATCTCTGAAGGCTTAGGTTGATAGGCTTTAGCGTTAATTGCTGTCAAAAAATCAAAGGGAATATTTAGCATAAAGCTGCTGTCTTATCAGAATGTATTAACCACCTGAAATCCCTTTGTAAAGTTGACTTCCATTCTTGTCTTCTTAACTGCGTATGGACAGCCTTACTTGGTCCAAAATATGCACCCAAGATAAAGATATGTTGTGTGAGAGAGAAAAATCCCAACAGCCCTATTTAAAGAAATTTAATTAAGTGATTAAAAAAATGCCCTCAGTTTTAAACCAACCTAAGGTTAGGAAATCTACTTAGTGTGATGAATTCTACAGCAAGCTTTTGGAGACAGCATGATCTTTTGTAAAGCAGAGCAAGCATGTTCACTTCTGGATTAGGTGATTTAAAAAAAAGCACAAGATGACAAATCTATCCACTATCATCAGCCACTGGCATAAAAGCCATGAAGGTATTTTGATCCCAGCCCCATTACAGCCACACTATGTGCTTATATACTCATGAGTTGCTTAAGCCCACTGCATAGAACAGTAGCAGAGTAGCCCCTATCATTCGGCAGAATAAGGCACATGTCTTGGTTAACAGATGTCAAGGGGAGCAGCAGTTCCCTGGTTGTTCTTCCTGAGCTTCCTTTCTTGGAGGAGAGTTCTCTGTATACCACACAGACTGTCTTCACACCTAAACTGGCATGCTGTCCTCAGTTGTGGTAGAAGAGGCTATACTAGCATTCAACTGGTAATCCAATCAGCTTCTGCTATGGGAAACAGAGTTGAGGGTGCCATCTCGTCCTTCACTTCAGGCAGCAAAATATCTTGGGTCAGACCTTCACAGCAGCAATGGGGGAAATGGTAGGAGCATTCTCGAAGTAGAGAAGAGAAAGGTCCAGTTTAACCCAGACCCTGTCACTGTTCCTTTGTGTTCAGCTGTGGGAGAAGTGGGTGGCTATTTCCTCCCCTCCAATACCACCCCAGCGCAGTAATCTATACACTAATTAGAGGTGTTAGATGTAGCAAACTTAGAAAGCCTGTGCTCAGTAGCTGCTAGTATGCATGCCTCTTAATAGTTTGGGCACTGTATGTATTTATGTCATTTCCTGTTTGATCTTAGCCACATCTTCTGTCTACTTGCATAAATTAGTCTGAGTTCATCTTCCATTTTGCAGTCTGCACTTCTCTCTCTTTCCTCTGTGTGTTTGAAGAATCAGTGTTACAGAACTCCTCCCCATGAGATGTAATAACCATTTATATATGTAAAAAAAAGTTACTTTATATGTTCTTGCAAAGAGCTTTATTTCTCTGCTAGACCCTGGGATGTGAGTGTGGGTCTGATTATTGCTCACCTTTGGCTGCAGATACACAACAGTGTATCTTATAAGTAGAGTATTTCGTACCAACAGGATACAACAACAAGGCAAGGATAAAAGAGGGCTGAGAGAAACATAACACAGAGTCTTATTAGCCACAGTAGGAGCGTGCACTTTGATAAGCAAGTAGAGTATAGATAAGGAGTAATGGTTAAAGTCTGTAATATATATATATATAAAAACATTTTAACCATTTGGAGCCTGCTTTGATGGAATGATGTGATCTGGTAACTTTGCCCTTGCATTCTATAACCCGTGCAATTTTTTACCCAAGAATCTGAGAGTACACTCCAACACTTCAATCAATGGGATTAATTTCTAAGTAGCTATGTACAGGACTCCCCTTTTAGGCCATTTCCGCACTAGACTGTTATAGCACTATTATTCCACTTGTAACATCCTATGGAATCCTGGGGTGTGCAAACCCCAGGATTCCATAGGATGTTGCAAGTGGAATAATAGCGCTATAACAGTCTAGTGCGGAAATGGCCTTAATCTAGAAAAAGAAAACACAAATGTGTACGAGATGAAAATATTTGATGTTTTATGAGTTTTATTGTTTTATGAGCCTAATTTTATGAGCACTTGTTCTGACCTTGATGGATCAAACAGTATACTTTTGGTTGGGTATTGTGTGTTACAGAGTATGGATCCAATTTGCTTGTTCCATCCTATTAAACCTGTGAAGAAATCTGCTTTTAGCAGCAAGACGCAAGTTCTCAGTACCATATTGCTGGTTCTTAACACGAGCCCTGTGTTAAGAGGGAAGCAGGGAAGTCAACTGTATCATCACAGTACATGAATTATACATGAATTATAAATGCAGCCTCTAACACTGCAATACAATTTGAGCATACAAACTATTTTCAGCTTTTATACCAAGTTTATACCTTTCTGTGTCTCAATGCAATTGATAATTTTTTTTTTAATTATAGCAACTGGTCCCTTTGGTAAGCTAGAGGGGGGGAGCTGTGGGGCCACAAACGTTGTTGGATTAAAATTTTATCCTCCTGGATCATTGACTATAGTGGCTAGGACTGACGGGGCTTGTAGCACAACACCTAGAGGGCCACTGTCTGCAGTTACCAACAGCATATTGTTGTGTATGCTTACCAGAAGTAAGCCCTATTGTGTCCCATAGAGGGTCCTTCCAAGTATAGAATTGCAGCCTGAAGTGGATATAACAACTGAGAAAACTATCATCTATCAACAGATGACCTAATTCCTGTTCAAGTGAAGACACACAATGTTCTTCATAGTTGAACTACTTTCACCTTGCTTTATACACCTACATGGGCAACAGCTGAATGCTGAACTTTGCCTTACTTTGTCCCCTAATGCTTCGAGCAAGCTCTAAGAAATTTTTTTAAAGTAGCATATATGCACATAGATTTGTTCTTTATCAGATAATGAAAATCTAGAGGAATAAATTGATCTCAAGGGTGCTAGCCAGTAGTGAGGTCAGGTAGTAGCCAGTAGGCACCATCCTCTCCTGACTTTTTCTGATAATTAGAAACTTCACCTCTGCCACAGCTGAAACACTATGTCTGCCTTCACTCAACATCATTCTGTTGTTGGCAAATATCTTATTTTTCAGGCAGAAGAGAAATGACATTTCCGTTCTTTCAGTTCTTTTGTTGTTCAGAAAATCACGTCCTCTTTGCAGAAACTGCCCTGCTTTTGAATGAACTTATACTGAATTAATTTCCCTTGTGCAGTCCCGCAAGAAGCAAAACACTGACATCTGCAATTTATCTGCAAGTTGTCTGGCAAATATAGCAGTCTGCAAAATACAAATATTCTTCAGAGATAAATTTAGAATAGAATGATGTCTGTCTCACGTAGTCCACTAGTGTCATGTGATTTTTGAAAGGATACTAAGAATGATACAACATTTCATCTGGCAGACTAAAGCTCTGGTGATACTGGACACACTACTAAACAGAATGAGACTTGTATGTGCCTTCAAGTCAGCCATAGACTTATGGAGACCCCATGAATTTAATGGAGGATTGTTTTGTTTTGTCCTCATGCACCCAACCACATTTACTGGTTGTGCCTTTGGCCATGGGAAACAGACCTGTACACACACAGCTGTCCTGATTGGTCCAGGATTCCACCATGAGTGTAGGCATTCTAGGAGCATGGTTCCTCTTCACACAGCTGTTGAACCTAGTGGTCACAGCCAACCAGTGCACATGTCACTGGTGAGCTTCACCTTAGCCTTCAGCATTACTTCTCACTACATTGCTGGCCTGCAGTAAACTACCAAATCTCAGAATAGTCCTACTATTTACAATAAGGACTTAACAGTGAACATCTCTGCAGTGTTGTTGTAGGCTTGATTGGGAAACTTCTGGCTAGATGTTGTTGGACTTCAACTCCTAGTTTCTTCCACTATGGGTCTCATGGCTGATGGGAGTGGCAGTCCACCAACATATGGCCTGGGTCACACATTCCTGACCTCTCTTGTAGACTATCATCTCACCTCAGCTCTACAGTGTAAGGATAAAAGCAGTTGATAACATTGCAGGCTTGTGGTACTCTCATAGCTTCAAACCAATATCTAACAGGCAAGAAAGCCTAAAACTGCTGGACTGCACTGGAGAGTTGTTGTAAGTCCCTCACATGGGAATAGCCTGCCAAGGGTATAGTGAAATGCACCACAGGATTGACACATACTCTCTCTCACTCGCCTGCCCACAGAATTTTCCAGTCAAAGTCAAGTATAGGAAGAAAAAAGTGCACATAATTGGGACTTGGAGATCTAGGGGGCCAAAGGTCACATTATAACCCATCATCTTGAAAAGGAAAAAGAAGGAAACTAAATTGCTGATCAGGCTTGAAAGAACTTATGAGAATTTATTTTGCTGCATTGATGACAAGTTTTTCTGGCCCAGTGATAAGCAACTCACTGTTTTTTCTGGCCCAGTGATAAGCTGGCCCAGTGAAGTTTTGCTGGCCCAGTGATAAGCAATTTTTCAGAATGTTGCATGTTCTGAAAAATAACCTCCTGTTGAGGTCCTGTGCTAGAACAAAGAGAGATTGCTCATGCCATTAAATCAGCATACCCTCCAACATTTCACAGATGAAAACTGGGATATATGTAGCCAACTATCACCAGAGTGTGGTCAACATGACAAAAATTATTAATGAGGAGGAACACACAAACTACAAGAAAGTGTTGCAGTTTGCTTTTGCCTGAGCCTGCTGGGAAGGACAAAATTCCACCCTCTTCTCCTGCAGAGTTAATTGAGTACAAACTACTTTCACTTTGAACATAGTTTGAAGCAACTGAAGTGAGATGGAGGGGGGGAGGAGGAGGAGGAGAGGAAGAAGAAGAGGAAGAAGAAGAAAATGATTTGGATCTTTTTAAAAGCAGCTAGAAAAAGAGGAGGGTAGAGGATTATCAGGACAGTTCCTCACCCATCAGGAAATTGGAGGGGTATGAGTAAGTACTTGCAGGCTTGAGTTCCATGTCAAGCTTTAAATAAAAATTAGGCAGCCAGAACCATAGAGAGGTTAAATATGGGAACAAAAATAATATTGTATGTGCAGAAGAGGATGCAAGATATAGGAGTGGGCCGACATTATGCCTGGCCCCTCCATTTGCTTTGGAATTTACCATTGCAGCATTGTTTCTAAGACTGATAATAAATAAGGATTCAATCATAGACCCTTTCCAGATGTCGGGGGGGGGAAACACCCGAACACGCTACTCACCAGATTTTTCCTGCATCCGGGCGAGTCCGTCGCAACCAGGAGCAGTGCGAGTTCACCGCTCCACGGTTCTTCGGCATCCTAAATGGCGGTTTCCGGTTGGTGGAGGCTCTCCACCAACCAAAGAAGCTCGCCAGCCAAAAGCCCGCCCCCAGAAGATCTGCACGCACGCCCCTGCGCACGCCTGCAAATCTGCTCCAGAGCTGGGCGAGGTTTTTAAAAAACACGCCGCGCTACCAGTTCTGGTTGCTCCTGCGTGGACTGAGGTATGGAACTATGAAAAGTAGTCTGACTCAGTCCACTCCATGGTGCAGAAGACCTCCATCGGAGGTTGCTTGCACTGTTTTAATAGCCCTGTGCGGAAAGGGCCATAAAGAGCAGGAATTACTATGAGGTTCAAACTAATCCTCAATATACTGAAATAGCATGCACATGAGTTCCTAGCTAGCACTACCCAGCACGGGAAATCTGCCCACTGCTTTCTGTTTCCCCTGGAGAATGTCCAACAAATATTTGTGAAAATGAGTTCTCTGTGCCTACCATAACATGAGTCTCTTTAAGCATACAAATAGACACAAATAGAACTCATTGTCATGGCAAAGCAGAGATAGCAGTGTCGGCAATAAGAAAAATTCCAGAAAGTTTTATCAGGGAAGTAGGGAGGTGGTGCATGGTAGGTGAGACTAACTCACACAGACCCATGGACCTCTCTGTGCATTATTTCAAGATTTTTGTTGTTGATACTATCTTTTATGTTTTAGTGGTAGGGTACCCAGTCCCAGCTGCATCCTGGTTTTCACCACTGAGTCCTGTATACAGTAGTGATTCCCAAACTCTAGCCCTCCAGGTGTTTTGGACTTCATATCCCAGAAGTCCCAGCTGCCTTGGCCAAGGAGCAGTGATGCTGGGAGCTAAAGTCCAAAGCACCTGGAAGACCAGTTTGGGAAATGTTGGTATACAGCATTTTCTCATATCCCTGGAGACATTTAAAGCTAGCAGCTAAGATTCTGCATTGTCAAATGTAGTTCTGCTATAGCTACTCCCTCCAAAAAGCTACCTCTTCAGTAAGGCAGCACCCCAATCAAAGGGTTTCCAAGGCACTCCAGATCAGGGAGCTGGGGAATGATGACTGCGCTTTCTAAAAATAATAACCAGAACGATCAGAAGTATAGTTCAAGACCCATTCATATATACCACTAGAGGAGGAATGACCTTTCCCCCCATGATGTGTTCCTATAGGGCTGTGGTACATGGATATAACAAGCTTAGAAGCGTTTTAGTGATTTTCAGATCTTTGAAATAGCACCCTTTGTACTACAGTTTGCAGAATTCACTATAGAGTATGGTTATTGTGCTGACTGGAGATTCTGGGAGCAGTTGTCCAAAAAGTAAGTCTCAGTTTCTCATCTACCACCACTTTATTTCCTCTTGAGTGGATCCATGTGTTGCATTCCATCCATGTATTCTTGGTATTTGTACATATATGGCAATGATGAGGAAATGACTCATAGTGCTTTATGGGAGATACAAATGTGCTTCACATTCCTCCAGTACCATAGCACAAAGAATTTCCTCATGTCTACAAGATCCATGCGTAGCCATAGAGGCATTTTTTAAAATAGTCTGTCAAACTACATGCTAATTATTCATTTATTGTAAACTGCCTAGGCAGTTTGACTGATAGGTAGTATTTAAATTACTTTAAATAAAGCCCATGTTTAAAAATATGCAGCTGAATTGTTATGTTGGAACTATAAAACACACATTGAGCACTAAAGCTTCTCGTGATGGACATTTTCCTTCAGCATTCTCTCAGGCATGAATTGATGCCTTTCCATGGGAGACAACATGCATCTGCCAAGATTGAAATGGCCTTTTTATTTTGAGAACACTGCAGTGTCCCCATAGATTTCATTGATGGGGTGCTGGTTCATACAAACAACACATACACATAAGCGCAGCCTGGGTGTTAAGTCAAAGCAATTGGGGTGGCAGACATTATTATATGAAAATTTTCCTGTAATCCTATATGTGTCTACACAGAAATAAGCTAATTACATTTAATGAGGCTCTCTGCCAGAAAAATGGGTACAGGGTATAATCCTAATAAAAGTAATAGAACAAGGATCTTTATCATCATAGATTCTGAGACACAGTTATTCCGTATCTTTCAAATGTAATGAAAGATGAATCATCCTCCTACTCTCTTCAGTTTTTTCTCTTTTGTAGTTCGATATTATTCTCTTCTAGCTTTCATTGATTTTTGCATTGAAAGGATTTAAATTTTCCATGTACCACCAGCTGCCTCTGCAGTCATTTCAGATAAATAATAAAAAAAAATCTCACTTCCCATAAAGAGACGTAGTTTTACCTGGGAGGTCTGTAATTGTGGAATACTTAGAGAATGAATCTTTCTGCAATTATATGGAAAATAATAATAGCAATAAAAGCTGTCAAGACCAGATCCTGGATAAGATACTTCTTTTAATTACATTTCCCAGAATCCTCTGGTTGGTGTGGTAACTAGCCATGCTAGATTGGGCATTCTGGGAATGACAGTTCAAAAAAAGTAACTTTACCAAATTCTGATGAAGGCACATACTCCCTGACAAATATGAGCTGACGTAAGAAAAAGCAGTGTACTAGCCTGGCTTGCTCAGTACAAGCTTGTCTGGATGAGCAGCAGATGAATTCAATGGACTTTTTCTTCAAAGGTGCCTCTTAGCTTCTGCTACACAGAGCACACAATGGGTGAATGTTTTCTTTAGCAGTCTTGAGAACCTTTTTCAAATGTCTTCAACAAAAGTGTTTACATCTGAATGACAAGTATAAAGAAAAGGCAAAAATATCGTTGTTGTTTTGTGCCTTTAAGTCAGTTCTAACTTATGGTGCCACTCAAGCAGCCCTATCAAATGTAATTTTATTTTTAATTAAAAAAAAATTAAAATATGAAATTGTCTGAAATATTCTGGAGTGGCCTATACGAGAACATGAATGCAGTGAAATAAAGAGAAGGAGGAAGATAACATAATTGAAATGATGGGAGCTGCAATTTAACAACATTCAGAAGGCTACAAATAAGTAAAGGGGCTGAAGGAAAACAAAATGCAAAAGGTCCTAGAATTAAAAGCATTACTCCATGGGAGAGGTCAACAGGGAGACAGGCAGTTCTTATTCTCCCTGCTCCCCTTCTTGTCTTTTCTCTATGAATACAGTGCCACACTTAGGCCTTTCCTTCCTCTCTCCCTTTTGAGGTAATTTCCTCCTCCTTTAGGGAAGACAATCTGTTTCTTTTGTTCACCTTCTTTCTCAGGCCCTTTTCACATGCGGAGGAAGCCACGCCCGAAAACACGCCAAAATGGAGCTTACCTGGAGCCGTTGCAACGTGGAGCAGTGCAAGTTCGCTGCTCCACACGCGGTGGCATCCTGCAGCGTCCAAAATGGTGGCTTCCAGCTATTGGAGGCTCTCCGCCAACCGGAGAAGCTCGCCAGCTGGAAGCCTGCCCCCGGCCAGTCTGCAGGAGTGCACTTGCGTGCGCCTGCAAATCCACACCGGGCACTGCGACAGGGCTGCACGCCCCCTGCTTTTTAAAAACCACTTGAAAAGTGGTTTTCAAAAAGCATGCAGCACCGCCACTTCTGGTCACCCCTGCATGGATTGGGGTGTGGAACTACACAAAAGTAGTCCACCCCAATCCACGTTACAGTGTAGACAACCTCCGTTGAGGTCGCTCTACACCGTTTTTTTAACCCCGTGTGAAAAGGGCCTCAGTATTTACTTATTTATTGCATTTGTATCCCTCCTTTCTTTCAAAATCCCTGTTCCGCGGTATTCCTTCCAGTTGACCAGGAGCACCTCTGTCTTGTCTGGATTACGCTTCCATTTGTTCACCCTCATCCAATCTCTTACTGACAACAAACATTGGTTTAGTACAGAAACAGTTTCCTTGGAACTGGAGGGAAAGGAATTGGAACTGGATGGATTTCCTGAGACAATAAATGCCAGGGCTTTCTCCCCCCTTTTTTACCTTACTATGAGCTTTTGTTTTGTTTACTATACACTCATTTTTCACTCCACAAAGATAAACAACAAAAATTCTTGGAAAAGGTGTCAAAAGTGACGATCCAGTTACGGCAGCAGTTCTCAGCCTTTACTGCTCCAGGTCTTTTGGATTTCTAATCTCAGAAGCTCCAGCCAGTATGGCAATCATCAGAGATTCAGGGAACTGGAATTCAAAACATCTGGAGGACTGAAGGTTGAGAAGCGGAGCTTGAATGCTTTCAAAGTGGGATGAGCCTTCACAACTCCATCGGTAGCTCATAGCACAATTGACTGAGTTAATTCACATTGATAGTGAGGAATCTGTTTCTTTACTCAGACCCAAATGAATAGAACTGATTTTTCTAAATAGATCTCAAGCTTTCATGTTTCTTTTCTCTCTCTCTCTCTCCAAAACAAAGCATGCCAGTACAGTCAAACAAATTACATTTCTTTTTGTAAAGTTCTTCTTGGTATTTTATCAATAAATTGAAGAAGATAGGTAGAATCCAGAAAGCAGTCCCCTCAGCCAAGTTCTTCCATCTTATATTTCCCCTGACCTCTCCTGTCCTCAACCAGCCATCTGGAGAAGCTGAGACCTGGACTAACCAACAAAAAAAACCCTTGTATCTACATTTAAGACTGACATCTTGATGGAAGAGAGTTTAGAAGAAGAGAATCACCAAGTTAATTTTTTAAAATGAATTTCATGCTTATTTCTTTGATTGGCTCAGATTACCTTATTTATGTGATCAAGAATTACAGGATTGGAGTCACCATATATGGGAAACCAAAAATAAATTGCTTTCTATTAAAATTTTATGGGTGACATTCATAATGCTCGTCCTACTGTTTCAGCTTTAGCTGCCAACACCCTACCATAGTAAAATGAGGGTGATGGATAAGAGAAAGACAGAAATCTATAGATTGTGGTATTTGGAAACTGCTCTCTTTTATTGTTTTGAAAAATATATTCCCTGCTGAAGTATAGAGGCTGAAATGCTGTTAATCTAAATGTTCATAGCAATGACTTGGCTCAGTTCTCATACCAGAAAGCCAGGGAAAAATCTGGTTTTATTTTGCGTTACAGCAGGTAGCTGAGCTTTACAACTTTTGATTAAATAAAAAATGGGATGTAAAGCTGCATCCCAGTTCTTTGGAAATAGAAACTGAATTAACATCAGAGGTGCTCAGCCACAGCTAGATACATATTTCATTGTCATCTCCTGATGTTTACAGCTTTTCTCTGAGCTTCCTCATGTCTTACTGTGCAGAATAGTACATGTAATAACAAGAAACAAATTGTCCGCAGAGCTTCAGACAATCACATCCTGGAGGGATTTCATTTTCTTCAGCCTCTATGTTTCTTGGAAGAGTTATATACTTGTAGTTTGTCTCCAGGATAAGAAGTTACAGTGGTCACTATTCTTGCAAACGCACCCAGTTCTAAAATGCTTCTGTAATCTAGAAAATCTATATGACCTCAATTGTGTGGTTTCCAGACTAAAGACTTAACAGTTGCATTTAAATCCTGTGAATGTAATTTTTCAGGTGAAAGTGAAATACCTGAGAAGTCTGTGCATGCGCCCTGGGAGCACAGCAGCCCTACCAGTAGCGAAGAATACTGTGAGTTACAGTCCAACAAAATCTGGAGGAATGCATTATTCCCACTTTTGACCAATAGTGAAGAAGCCCAATACTCTAACTTGGAAGAGTTACATGATGGACTGTAACGCTCAGAAATACCATCCAGCATACTTAGTGATCATGCTGGCTGGGGGATTATGGGAGTAGAAGCCCAAAGTAACAAAATTTCTTTGATCAAAGACTGATACCTCTTTGCTGAGTACACTGTCCCTTACAACTTGATGCTTGGCTTCTGTGATCAGACGTCAAGCTTCCATATAGGTCATGTGCTACAAATATTTTATGAGCAGTTAAGAATCTCACAATTTTACACAACTATAGAAATATGATACCACTTTAACTGTTGATGAGCAACTTCAAGGTCCTTGCTCTTTGTTCATATGGTCTTTTGTCCTTAGGCTGTATTTAAACGAACAGTTCTTCAAGAAGGGATTGCTCTGAATAGGGGACTTTCTTCCAACCATGCTTCAAATGCAGGACAGATGCATGACCACCTTATTATAAATACACTGTTTCCATTAGAAGATATACATAGAGATTCATGGGACATGTGGGCAAATCTCATTACAATATTATTAAATAGCATGTTTTTATGCTTTCTTCTACCATGAGAAAATCAGACACTCAACAGTGCACCCTTTACAAAGGCTGAACCGTATGCTGATTACAACTAGTTGAAAACAGACTAATTGGGTGCAGATAGCACAGATAACATATCCTCCTGCAGTCAGAAATACTTATTTCCAGTACTTCCCAATTTGGCACTGAAATACCCAAAGACAAACATTTCTACAGTGGTAGGTAGGATATGGTCTTAGTCTACACTTGTAGGTCAGGAGTAGGCAGTATTTATGGGTGAATGGCCCATTTCACCTCCTGGATTCCACAGTGGGTCACACTTCTTCCACTGCGCTACAGTTCTACGGTGCAGTGACAACAAGGAATGGATGGGAGATCATATCTGGTTTCTGGAAAACCAAAATTTCAGCTAAAGCAGATACACATGGAGCATACTTCTTATTTTACAATAAAATTACACATGGAGCATACCTCTTATTTTACAATAAAATTGCATTTCTTGCAGAAGACTTGTGAGTGCAGTTCTCCTCTAAACCAAGCTGCGTTAATCATCATCATCATCAGAGCTTTTGTTACTGCATTCTAAAATTCAGTCATGGGGAGCTGTGCGGCAAGAAGCTGCATGTTGCCCATCCCTTTGTTGTAGATACTCTGCATGCTTTAAATGATTGCTTTGTCTCAATGCTCACATGTACAGGACACTAGTTTTTAATTTGTTTGAAAATTGCTTAGCACAATGAATTTTCACACTATGACTTCTTAAAGGAGGCAAATCCATACAACTACTGGATGCACACTGACTGCTGAACATTGACAGAAAATTGCCATCAGCATTGACTTTCTGCTGATTGTGAATAACTTATGTACAAACACAGTGCTGCTCAATATAATGCATTTAGCATATCTTTAATCTACACATACAGCCCAGTTCTCTGCATGTTTGTGCAGAAGATCATGATGTCTTATGGAAGAGACCGTGAAAGAGTGAAATCTTAGGGTGATTTGTTTGTGGTGATGCATCCCACGTGTGTACAGTAGTGTCTGCAACACATTTACAACATGTATAGAAGTAACCCACACAATGATTTTAAGTAACATCTTGATTTTAAGTAACATCTTAGGAGTGATGACATGATCACATGAATCAGCATCACACATTTTTAATATCCTGAGAGCTGCCAGATTATCATTCAGTACAGCAACCAGGTTTTTGAATAAAATGTTATCCAGAAGTACCTTCCTTTAGGGAGAATGAGAAAATTTTCCTTCCCAACTTAGATGCAAATCATTTAGTTGTTAAAAAAAAGTCACCTTGCATCAACTTATCTAAAAGGTATTGCCTTTAGATGTTGGAGGAAATGGTGTTCATTGATTTTCAGAAGGTCAGAATTTCACTGGACAAAATGGGAAACATAATGATAGGATTAAAGATAGGGGCATACAAAGATATACAGAATGTAGCACCGTACATTGTTGTTTTGTGTGCCTTCAAATCATTTCTGACTTATGGCGACCCTAAGATGAACATATCACAGGGTTCTCTTGGCAAGATTTGTTCAAAGGGTGTTTGTCCTTGCCTTCCTGAAGCTAGAGAGACTGACTTGCCTAAGGTCACTGAGAGGGTTTCCATGGCTGAGTGCAGATTTGAAATCTGGTCTCCCAGCATCCCAACATTAAAAAAACAAAACAAAAAACCAGCCATTAATCTAACTATAGAATACTGGTACGCATCTGTTTCATCAAACAGCCTTAATTAAATTCACAGAAATTAATGCTAATTCCTTGTGGAACACTTTTTTTCATGTCAGAGTCCAGTTGTATTTACTCTCAAGCTATAATCCTTCCAGTTTTCCAATGGAACTTGTGCCTCTCCATTTGTAAAGCCTACAAAATGCAAGTTAAATGCATTTTGTTTGTAATGGGAGTCTTGTGTTGTATTATGTTAAATCATTTAAATCATAGAAGATATTGATCAGAAATGCACCATCTACAACATACGTTTTAGGTGTTGAAAGCTAAAAGAGAAGATACTGATGCAAACTAAAAGGCTAAAGGGTCTCAAAAATTATTCATCTAATATGTTTTAATGGACTTGCTGACAGAAAACTGTGTTGCTAATTTCACACAGCAGCCTAAGCAACTAGATGCATCTCTATTTTTAAGTGGCATACACCTTCATAATGTTTGACAAGCTCCTCAGTTAGATTTTGTTTTCTGCAGGGATCTGGAATAACATTTCATTTTGATCAGTAACAGGTGCCTGCCCCCACACTCATCAAATAGAAGCAACTGAAAACAGAAGAGAACCAGAATTATAATGGATAACACAATTGCAAGTCCTGTTGGATCAACTGACTAGTGTTAAAGTGGGTATTACTGAATTCTGGTTCCCCATATCTTGATCAGAGAGCTGTCTTTTTAGCTAGCATCTCAAGACAGCATGTAGGCATCAGGATGTCACAGCTTTCATTTGTATATGTGTGTGTGATGTTAGTATAAGTTAAGGTACTTGGATCAAATATCACCCAGAGTTCCCCACCACTTTTGGACCTGGCATGTGCGAAGTAATCCTCTGAGTCAGATTGGACCAAAGTCTTAAAAGATATTTTCTGCCACAGCAAAGGAACATTTATCAACAAGTCTCTCCTGAGTAATGCATGAATTGTGAGTTAGACTTAAGAGAGCAAACTCCAAGCATATCTCGGTTAACAAAGCCTCTGACAGGGAAGTTCATTTTTACAAAGTCTTTTTATGCTTTCCTGGCTCTCTTCATTTTCTCCCCAACCTCTATCTTTCTGTAATTTCTAAGCAGCATTGGCATTGGTAAGGTGGTGAAAGAGGGCTGGAGAAATATGCACTTCCAGAGTTGGTTTGCAGCAGTGTGTCTGAAGTAAACAATGCAATAAACAAAGCTTAAGTTTACCCTACAACAGGCAGGGTAAACAGCAGCTGCCTCCAGAATCCCTTTGTGAGCATGTGTGGACAACAAAATAGAGAAAGGGGAGAGCAGATAAGCCTGCCTCACCAACTACTCCCAAAACAGAAATTATAAGAAAAGTCAACGGTGATGAAAGGCCATTTCTGCACTAGACTGTTATAATACTATTATTCCACTTTCAACATCCCATGGAATCCTCGGGTTAGCAGTTTAGGGAGGAGCCTCAAAGGCCCCTCCCTCAACTGCAAACTCCAGGATTCCATAGGATGTTGAAAGTGGAGTAATAGCCCTACAACAGTCTAGTGCGGAAATGGTCAAAGAAAACATCATTCCTGGGCGCACTTTGAAAGAAACCCTTCAAGTGGCCTTCAGACGTTTCATAATATTTTTGTTTACTTATGCAAGGCTTACTTAACCTGGTTGTTTCATGTGCATATTGCTACTTCTGAATAAAAAAACAACAGTCTTCCTTTTCTGTGGTATAAGAACCTGACATTCTTTCCGTGTTATTTCTGACTCCAGTATCAAATTTTCCATTTAAGAAGTAATGCCCAAGAAGACATCTACTTTGTTAACTGAGGTTTGTCTATTTTGTTATTTTTGCTAGCTGCTTCTGAAAATGCTGCACTTATACATTTCTTGGGCTGGCATGTGTGTAATGTTCTTGATCTCATATGTATAAGAGGCCACTTGTTTCTGTGCTACCACACACACCCCTTCCCCTTTTTGTATGGAAAATTCTCTTCCTTGTGCTTCTGTCACTAACAGCAATGCAGTGTTATATCAGTATCAATATTAACAGTAAGCTGTGGTTAATATTAAATTATAGTTTGGAATCAGAATTTGAAGTAGATTTACAGACCCTATTTGAAAGTAACCATGGCTTGCATTGGGATTACAGTAGCCCTTCCACATTTGTGAGGGTTTGAAACTCAGAACCTTCATGAAAATGGAAAAACTGTGAAAAACTCCCCCCGTGATCCCCCTCCCTTTCCCTTCCAGAGCTCACCCTTCCCATTCCCTTCCCTCTGGCCCTGAAGCTCTTGGGTGAAGAAAAGAGTCAAGTTAAAGGACTTACCTGTACTTCCCGTCAGATAGAGAAGAGTAGAGTTCTGAGTTCTGGCATTTGAGCTACTTCTGGTCACCATCTTGAGGAAGGAGATTCCTCCCAGAGGGGTGGGGTGGGAGCAAACCTGACCAATCAGAGGCCATTCCACAGCAAAATGTTTAGCCATGTGGCAGACAGGACATGCCTCCAGTAATGGGAGGTGGGCTTTGCTCACCCAAAAGGAAAAAAGTCCATTTTAAATACAAGCTTCACAAGCCTGGGGTAAGGAATGCAAGGGAATTGGAGGACGAGAATGGGGAGGGGGAGGCAAGTACATGCTTCATGAATAATCAAATCCGCAAAGGTCAGACCCATGCATGTGGAGGGAAGACTGTATTGCATACATATAGTTGTAGCATGATTAGCTCTGAAAAGGGAAAAGTGATTATTTATTCTGTGTGAAAATGAGGGGACCTGTGGGCTTACCACATTCTTTTCGACATCTAATCATGGATAGAGGATTTTTATCCTCCCAGAACTAAGATTCATTTACTTACTGTCTGATATTGATATTCCACTGACTAGTCCACAGAGCTCTTGAAAGCAGTTACAGTAACATTTCTTTCTGCAGCAAATATAACATGATGACACATTCAAAAATTCTGTTACCATACATAATGCTATTTTTGTAGGAATAAGAGAGGGAGAAATAAGGCTTGTGTTGAATCTTAGGGGACTCTGTGCTTTGACAAGAATTGGTGTTTAATTAAAGACAGCCATATGCACTACCAGAGCATTGTCTATGTGGCAATGACTTTCCCAGCAGATGGGAATACGGTGGCAAAATAAATATTATTATGAGTGTCATAATGACTGTGCAGCCACTAAAAATGGAAGAGGGGAAAGAGACAGCAGTAAATATCAAAATAAATTCAAACAGGTGGAAAGTAAAGAGCAGTAGTTACTTTGTTGGGACTGTGCTAATGCTATCGATGTAGTGGTAGTCAAAGATATATGTTCACATTTTGCTGGAAAAGACCTGCGGGCATGTTTAGCTGTTATATTCAAGAGAACACCAGGGTATTCATCTGTTTCACTTCAGTAAGTTATCTGACAGATATATACAAACATACACACAATGAGACCCGTTGTGTGCTTTCTGGGAAGACAGATGGATACTGTTGTTCCACTTCTTGTTAGCAGGGAATAAGGACTCTATCTTTGTTTCCAGCATACAGCCTGAAGGAGACCAAGACAAGACAGAACTGCAGTTTTTGCTTTTATTCTTGTTATTATTGTTCCTCCTCTTCCTCCTGCCCAAACTTTTCTCCAGGACTGAGACTCAAGGTGGCTTACAATAATTAAAATAGACACAGATTGGGTTGCCAGTTCAGGACTATCTCAGGCCCTGTGATTTCAGGGTCAAAACCTCAGATTTAAGGATGACCTCTATGATATCACAGGGAGGAAGGAGCTGGAAATATTACAAGGATCATTTACAAAGGGCAACCTTGCTGGTGTCATTAAGCATCAACCACAGTTGCACTGAATATGCCATTCCAATAAAAAACAGAATCTAACAAGTGAGGGATACATGCACACATATTTCAAGGTTGTGCTCTAGCACTGAGATTCTTCCTTCTTGCCCTGAAGACTGGACAAGAAACTCTACGCCCTGAGAAGCTTAGATACAGATAAAAGCACATATTGGTAAAAACAGAAAAAAAGTTTTTGTTAGAATGTGATTTAACTACCTGGATAGTTGAAAACTATTTTAAACATAGCTGTAAAAAAGCAAGAAATAAAAATATTAAAGCACACTATTGAAAACCAGTTCTCAGAAGCCCGTTAAATAAAGAAAGTTTCCTCCTGCTAATGAAAAGACAGCAGGGAGGGAGCCAGAATAGTTTCCTTCAAAGGGAGTTCCAGAGTCTGGGAGCAGTAACCAAGAAAGCCTTCTCTGATACTCCACCATGCATGCCTGTGAGGGAGTTCGGACTAGGAGGAGGGCCTTCCCCAAGGATCTCAAAGCCCAGGCAGGCTCACATAGATGGATATGGGCTTTCAGTTAATCTGGACCCAAGCTGTCTAGGCTAGCCCACTATACTGTGCCAAGCCTCAGTAGGTTAAGTCTCTAGATCAACAGATTCTGGAGCCTGGGGTGCTGGTTGTTCATCCAAATGGACTAGAAGTAGATACTTGGGTCCAAAATAGCCTGAAGCTGAATCCTAGAACAATTTTTAAAAATCAGCAGACCAGAAGTGTTTCAAAGGAGGAAAGAAATCCAGAGTCAGTGTGGAAAATGAATCATAGAATGATAGAGTTGGAAGAGACCCCAGGGGCCACTGAGTCCAACCCCCTGTTATGCAGGAACACCCATCAAAGCATTCCCAACAGATGGTCATCCAGCCTCTGCTTAAAAACCTCCAAAGAAGGAGATTCTGCCACACTCCGAGGCAGCATATTCCACTGCCAGACAGCTCTGACCATCAGGAAGTTCTTCCTGAGGTTCAAGTGGAATCTCCTTTCCTGCAGCTTGAATCCATTGGTCCTTGTCCTAGTCTCTGGAGCAGCAGAGAACAAGCCTGCTCCCTCCTCAACATGATGTCCCTTCAAATATTTAAACATGGTTATCATGTCCCCTCTTAACCTTCTCTTCTGCAGACTAAACATACCCAGCTTCCTAAGCCGTTCTTCATAGGGCATGGCTTCCAGACCCTTCACCATTTTGGTCGCCCTCCTCTGGACATATTCCAAGAGACAAGGAGGGCCACAGGCAAGCATATGGGCAGGCAGACATCAAGACTGAAGGCAGCAGCAGTGGTCTGAGGAGGGCCAAAGCCAGCTTCAGAGTCAAAAGCAGGCAGAGATGACGATCCAAACAGCAAACAGGAAGAGGGAATGGGAAGTAGATAAGATAAACTCAAGATTAGTTGCTCAGGCAAAGATACAGGCTTTAGGGCTAGAACATTAGGGGCCTTGATGGATCAGGACTGGCCTTTAGGCTGGTAAACATTGTTTGTAAATTTTGTATCTACACTTGAGGCATGTTAAAATATCACAGTAGAATTTAACAAGTACATAGAACCCAGCACTGGTAGTGCAAAGGGAAGGTTAATGGAGTTGGCGTGCTAGGAGCATTCTCTCTTTCAGTCTCTCTTAGTCTTCACTGTTATGTTTCCTCCTTCTATTCAACTGCAGCAGAGTTGTGATACTGGGCTCTCTCATCATCTAGGCAACACAGCTGAGGGGTCAGCTCTCTTCCAAGTAAACAAAGGCTTAAGGATATGATTGTTTAGGTTACATGTATTGGGGGTCAGCATCACAAAGGTGCAACAGAGATCACAACAGACAATTGCTCAATGAAGATGATCAGTTTGGAGAATTGTGGAAACCTCCAAGATGTGAAGTCATAAAGACATAGCCCGAGGCAGAAGAGACATAGAGAGCTTGAGACTCAAGAAACTTTGGAAGAGGTAGGGGAAATCCTTCATGCTTTGCCATCTCTAAGGAAGCTTGGTCATAGGTTAGACAAAGAGGTCCAGACTCCAAGGTTTCCAAAGATGTCCAAAGATCCAAAACATCATCTGTATAGTGAGTAGAGTAGGAATGTTCAGCTAGTCACATTAGAGCCTTTATTTCTTTCTAACCTCTACTGCAGTGGTTCTCAACCTTCCTAATGCCGCAACCCTTTAATACAGTTCCTCATGTTGTGGTGACCCCCAACCATAAAATTATTTATTTATTATTTACAACACCCTCCCCCCCGGCAAAGGCCGCCTCGCCAGCCAGGAACGGGGGGGCGGGCAGGGAGGGAAAGAGGAGCTGTGAGTCTCCCCCTGGAAAAAACTCCGAGAAACCCCCCCGGACTCGCTTCTGCTTCGCTCTCGTTTCCTCTGAGGGGGGCAGTGTGGGAAAAGTTTCCAGAGTGTCGACCCTGGCCGGGGGGGGGGAATCCCAGCACCTTTGTCTTTTGTACTGAGCGCAGCTTGCCCCCCGGAAAAGCGCCGCCTTGCGGCTGCCCAGCCCTTCCGCAGTGCCCCCCTCCGTGGCGAGTGGGGCGCGGCGGCGGCAAGAGGGGCCTGCCCCCGTGCTGTCACCTCCCCTCCAAGCTGGCCCGTCAGATGGGAGGTTCTCCCAGTAGCGGAGAAGGGGAACAATTTCAGTCCCTTCTGAACAGGGGCAGGAGGACGCGAGCGCGTGCTTGCACTTGCACACCACCACCGCCGAGGAAGGAATGGAGCCTAAGACCATCAGAAATACATATTTTCCGATGGTCTTAGGTAACCCCTGTGAAAGGGTCATTCGACCCCCAAAGGGGTCGCGACCTACAGGTTGAGAACCATTGCTCTACTGAATATGACTGAGACTGCTTTTGTGACCTTGTGGCTACTCCTATGCCTGAAAGAAGATGCTTTCATGGACAATGTAAAATTGCTTGCTTAGAATAAATGCTTTCCTCTAAAGATCTCCTCTTTTCCATGCTCTCTTCAAATGCCTTTGCTTGGTGTGTGTGTACATATGCGTATAGGATTTTCATCTCTTATAGAAGGGGGAGACAAAGTCTCTGCAGAGTCAGAGGTGGGAAAAGTAGAAGTCAGACCCCTCAGTAACTTCCCACTAAATTACTGAGTCACTTGGGGTGAATTAGTGGTGAGAATTCAGGAGTCCTCTCTCCTACTCAAAATCAGGAGATGGGACCAGAGCCTGTTACAAGTCATTAGAGTCCTCAGATACAGATAATGATCAGGTATAGGGAATCCCTCAGAACACTGGCAAAAGATTATATGATTGAAAACTTCCCACATAAAAATGTCCTAGCAAATAGAAAATTAACACTTCTCTCAACTGCAGAGTTTTCCATGTAGATGGACTCATTGGGGGGGGTGGTTAGGTTGTTTTACCTACATGGCAAAAACAAAGCTTTCCCCATGCTAAAAGGAAAGATTAAAGAAGTGAGGGTGTGTGTGTGTGAGTGCACGTGCACACACATTTTCCTAATAAATAATGTGGTGATAAATCAGCCTGTGATATGTTATTCCTTATTTTCTAGGAATCTTAGATACCTTGGTATAGATTCCATGCTTTAGCAAAACTTACCACCATTATTGGGAATCAGGACAAGCTTCATTCTCCTTCCCAGTCAATTTAAGAGAAAGGTGGTGACAGAAATGGACCTAAAGAGATCTACCAAGAGACATGAGGGGGTTGTCACTATGCTCAGGGGAGTCTCCTTAGGATTCAAAGAGCTGAGGGATGGGAAACAATCAAATAGACAATCAGAGCATAGCAAGAACTAATGGTCAATATGACCACACGCAAGTGAGTGAGTCCATTTTATTGCCTGTTGTTTGGGGCTGTGGAAAACTTTTACTCCAGCACAATTGCATGTACACAATGCAGATTAGCAGAATAGTGGTGGGAGACAACTGGTGGAACACATGGAGGTCTTTTGTGAGCACTTTGCATCACATTTTGCAGATATAATTGCTCATATCTGTGCCAGCTAGGATGAAACATTTATTACCAGCATTGAAGACGGAAGCAACCAGGATACCATCTAGCAATGTGCTTAGGGATACTTTTCAGCTTGTGCAGTCTGAGGTTATATTTGGAAAGTTGAGGAATTCAGCTGAGAGGGGCAAAGAACTGTGCTGTGGTAGAAATATTTATCTCAAAAATCTAAATAAGTCATAAATCTTTGGAGCCCATTCTAGGACTGAATAATTTCAAGAATGCATTTATTTTTAAAAAGGAAAAGAAATGAACACACAAAAATGAGACACAGGAGAACAAGTGAAAGGAGATCCACTTTCATTCCAAAATTAAAGATTTTATCAGAATAGTCTCATAGACTGAGTGAAAGATTGGGTGAGAATGTGGACAAAGAGATTATACCAGAGCCAAAACAGTCTGGTGTGAATATACCTCTGGACCTCCTTTCACCCAAAGCTTAGAAACATTTTTTTTGGACTGCAACTGCCAAAATCCCCTAGCCAGCATGAGCCCTGGTTGTGCTGGCTGAGGGATTTAGGAAGCTTTAGTCCAAGAAAGTTTCTTTTTCAAAAGTGTGCCTCTCACCATATCATATTTTAACTGCTCTCATTCTGTTTGCACAACGTCTCGTCATACTGTGTCAACACTCACTTTTTGTAGCATTGTCAGTTCCTATGACACCTTAAGTATTAAGCGTTTACTGCAATGAATGTGCTAAGTATGAGAAGGAGATGTACTGCCAAAGACACAATGAGCGCATAGTAGAGAGTCATACTTAATCAGAGCTTCCAGGCAGATGTCCACAGGTTTCTGGGAGCATTCCAAGCATCTCTTCCTCATGGCTGTACCCACAGCACCCATAAGGTCCCTGTAGTATGGCTGCCATTCTAGAATTGTTTCCAGATTGTTTCCTTGCCACATACTTGAGGGCCTGAGCCATACAAATAAAACAATTGCTTTAACAAAGGAGAACTGAAAAGACTAGAAAAGGGACAAGCACAACACAATGACAGCAAGGCACAAAAAATCCCCCTTGAGCCCTATTAAACTATCATATGCCAGTAAGTCGAGTGTTTTTGGTGCTGCTCCAGAGAAAGAGCAGAACATAAAAGGAAGTTTCAAAGCACTCTCTTTCTTTTAACCCACTGTTTTCAGAATTCATGAAGGACAACACAGCTGTACATTACTTCACTTCAATTATAATTATTAATTTTAGCAGATAAGGGATTGAAAATAGGCTTGGAAATCAGTTTGGCCCCACCACTGAGGAATGATATTGACAAACTGGAATGTGTCCAGGGGAGAGTGACCAAAATGGTAGAAGACCTGGAAACCATACCCTATAGGAATTTGGGAGCTGGGTATGTTTAGTGCGGATTAGAAAAGGTTAAGAGGTGACATGATAGTTATGTTTAAATGTTTGAAGGGATGTCATATGGAGGGTGGAGAAGGCCTGTTTTTTTCACTCCAGAGACTAGGACACAGAGCAATAGCTTAAACTCCAGAAACTGATTTATTAAACAATAGGAATAACTTCCTGATGGTAAGAGCGGTTTGACAGTGGAATATTTGCTTTGCGGTGTGGTGGAGTCTCCTTTAAAGTTTTTAAACAGTGGCTGGGTGAGCATCTGTTGGGAATGCTTTGATGGTGTATTCCTCATGGCAGGATTGACTCAATAGTCCTCTGGTCTTTTCCAGTTTATGATTTATAACTTCTAAATTGAAGAGACAGCACTATGGCAGAATAAAAAAAAAATCCCCACCCCACTGAATTAGCCTGGTCTACTTGGCATGTCAACATTCCTTCCAATTTGGACTGCAGTAATCCAAATCCAAGAAATTTTTGTGTTCCAATTATAGGTGGCCAAAAATCCCCCAAATGTCAGTTGGCCTATTTAGCTACAGTTTATAGTGCCTGTGGCTTTAAGATCCAATAGATGTATTTTAGAACAAATGTTTCAAAAAACAAACATGACCGTGAAAAACTCAATGGCACTAGCAGGTTTTGTTTTTTTAAATATTTCCCTTTTTCCCCTTCTATTTCCCCTTTTGGAAAGTTGTCTCTCAAAACACTTTGTGGTGGTGGTGGTGTGTCTTAGTCTTTTCTGACTTATGGCAACCCTAAGGTAAATTATGTTAAATTATGGGGATTTCGGGGATTGAGAGAATGTGACATGACCAAGGTCACCCAGTGGTTTCCATGGCCTAGCAAGGATTCAAACCCTGGTCTCCGAGGTCATAATCCAACGTTGACCACTACACTGTAGTGGCAAGGAAATGATGAAGACCTTCAGGTTGTTCCAAAACAGAAAGCTTTATTTTCCAAACCATTTATTTACTGCGCAGGGCAAGAGCGGATATAAATGCCCAAAAACTGCCGGCCCCGATTTTTAAAAACCTTTAGTTTTTATACCTTTGGTCAACAGCGTCAGCAATAATCACATTTCTAGTCTACGTAGCCATTACATTTGGAGCTTAATACCACCCCCAAAACAAGGGAACAAAGACCCCAGTCACCAGACAATACAAAGCAGAGGCAGAGAGAGTATGCCTGACTCCCTTTTTACTTCCCAGGCACCTAAGCATAGTGTTACAAGGCCAATCATACTTTCAAACCAGATAAGGCGGGGACATCTGCTGTCCAATTCACTTATTTTTCTACTCAAGCTGTCTTGTCTGAATTTAACTCCTTCTTTCCCCCCCTTTATGCCAAATTCAATTCCTTGAAATTTTGAGACGCTTTTTCCCTATTGCCTTTATAACCAAAGGATACATAGCAGCAAAAGTTACATAGCAGCAGTAGGATTCCTCCAGCAGTCAGGTATACAAAACCTGTGAACAGGGCTTTCAGACCCAGGGTTTTTGGGGGAAAAATTTATTGTGCAAATTACCTCCCTAACACTGTCTCACAAGTAGATTCCTTTCAAACACAGAGAGATTTCAATCAAACATATCTGCAGCCTTTCCCTCTATTACTCTAATCATTACAGATTGAAAACTATTTAACATGCAGAGTACAGAAAAGCAGATTTAGTAAGGCCATTTTTTGCACAAAGCAATTCTACAAACAGTGTCTTTTACCCATATTACGGGGAACCGGGATAATCATGTCCACATGCCTGCAGAGTACAAGAATGACTTTTAACATTAATACTGCTAAATGTATTTTCCCTCTTCAAATCAAATTCATTTACACAATAGTAAGACAGTTAAACCCAAATTTTCATGCTGGGCTACCTTATTGGTTGGTGCCCTGGGTGAAAGGTGATACCCTCAGTGGCCACACCAATTCATCCCAGAAGACAAACCATATACCCATTTACCATTGTAAAAGCTGGTTTCTTTCTAGAACTCATTTATGGAGGACCAGGCCCCCCTTTTCCCATATAACCTCAATAAAACCATTGCTATAACTAAAGGAAAAGTCAACATTGGGATGCTTTCCTTGGCAGGCCTGTAGAGATTAGAGATTTCAAACTTTACATAACAATTGGGATAGTCTCCTGCCTACCCATGAGAACATACTAGCCATTACTGACCTTCAGGGTGTTAAGATTGATTCCCCCAGTTGGTGAAACCAATTCACTTCCCAGCCTCCCGCCCAGCATTCTCATCATCACCATATTACCAGCAATTACCATATACACATATCTTCCAACCCCACAAAATCCGTTTAGTGATAAAAACGGGCAGGAGGCTTCCTGCCCCTCCATGCCTGCCACAACCCATAATATTGTCTCCAACATTCAGGGATCTGGCCGTGTGAGAGCAGTGTGTCGTCCCAGGTCACACCTGCAACAGGGCCTAGTCCCCGCCTTTTCCTCTCCAGTTGTAATTCCCTTTAGAGCCTGACAGCTTCCAGGTGTGTGTCAGGCAATAAGGTTAGCTTAGATTTCTTCATTCACCAGTTCGGTCTGACTGTGCTTAGAGTGACCAATTTCTCCTGGCGGCCACAGCAGATTAGTCCAATTTTTTTCCCCCCCCTTTTCGTCAGATCTTCAGTTTCAGAGGATTTTACAACCCAATCAAAAAGGGCTTCTTAGCCTGGCATAAAGTATCCAAAGCTTAACCCTGCGACCTTTACAGCTGTAGGGGCAACCAGCAACACCTAAACAATCCCCTCCACCTTGACCCAGTTGCACTCTAAGGGGAATTCTTCCCAATTTTCCCCCTTTTTGTACTAAGCTTTCCCAAATTTACTAATTTCCCCTTAATGTCTCCTTGATCCACCCAAAATGGCCTCATGCTTTGGCTTGAAAGGGAACAAACAGCCTTATGGTTCTGTGAAGTGTGCACCTCATCCTATGCCATCCTATGATGGGGCTCGGGGAAAGAAAAAAATACTCCTTGTTTTTCTGTTGTGGGCTGCACATGGAAAAAAAGTGAAAAGCCTCTGTAAAATGGGCTAGGTAATGGTATATATTACTTGCCCTGTTTTGGCACCCAGTAAAAAGCATCCGGGGCGTTTTTGGGCCTAACGTTGAACTTGGTTTTCGGATTTTTTTTTTCCTCCATTTCTCCTGATTCTGGGTCTGCAGGTACAATGTGATTTCCAGGTGTTTCCCTAGAACGGTGGTTCTTGCCTTTGGTATCCTGTGGACAGATGCAGGTCTTTGCTCTTAGCATATGTGGTGTGTGGGCCTTTAGGGCTGTTGTTGGCCCCTTAGCTGCTCACAGCTTGCATCTCTTTTTTTTCCCTCTCCCTTGCCTTTTCAGTACTCCTTCAGCTGCAGTTCCACTTCCAGCCGGGAGGGGCGCACAATCGCCTCTAAAATCCCCCTTTTTTCCCCCTTCCAGCCAGGTGCACCATCACCTCTCCTCCCAGCTTACTCGTAGGGGTGCTCTGTCACCTCCTCCATCCAGCTGAGGCTGGCTTAGGGAGCCATTCCAATCTCCACCTTATCGGGGACTGGTGAGGGGGCACTCCTTTGCTGCTTGGACTGCCAACTTTCCTTTTCCAGAATGTCACAACTCCAAGCCCTTGCCCTTCTCTGTCTGTGGGATGAGGAACAAAATTTTTCCTCTTAACTGTGGCCACTGACAGTATTCTACTTTCCCTTGTCCCTGCATCTGTCAGTTGGACCATCTTTTCTGCTTTCCTCTTCCCACACGTCCACATCCTTCTCTGATCCTCTTCAGGCTCTCTTTCCTAACCCCCCCTGCCCCCACTGGGCACATTGGCTCTCAGAGACCCTCATCCTCTTCTGGGGGCTCTTATCTCTTTTGACCTCTGCTCCATCATTCGTTAATCTTCTTTCTTTCTCCGCTTGACAGCCAGTCATAAATCTTGCTTCATAGAGCCTTACAATCGCAGGCCCTCTAAACCTTCCTTAATTGTTCTGTGAAATCCTGTATCCTGAAGCCTTTTCAAAAACTTCCTGAAAGATTCCTCTGCTGCATTAAAGAGAGGTTGCTAACAA
Source organism: Ctenosaura bakeri (assembly GCA_948474755.1). Taxonomy (NCBI): domain Eukaryota; kingdom Metazoa; phylum Chordata; class Lepidosauria; order Squamata; family Iguanidae; genus Ctenosaura; species Ctenosaura bakeri. The sequence continues at coordinate 54,401 of CAOLHI010005427.1, forward strand.
TAGGAGTCCCTTCAGATTCCTGGAGCCTCCTCCAAAAACTGATAGCCTTGGGTTTTTACAACAGCCCACAGCTCCCAGTTTTCCAGGCGGTCTCCCCCCAAATACTAACCAGGCCCGACCCTGCTTAGCTTCCGAGATCAGACGAGAGGGCGTGTTCAGGGTGGTATGGCCGTAGGCAGCTAACCTCTCTTTTCAGCTCCCTTCGGTTTCATGCAGCTTTTTCCTACTATGTTAGATGGCACCTCCCACTGGCCACTGTTCTGCAGCATCCCCTCCCTCTCCTCTCAGGTAGGAAAGGGCAGCCAGGGATTGTGGTTTCCTGTTTTTCCCCTCACAACTTTAAACCGCAAGTTGACACTGGGAAAATTTAGTGTATTCAGATCCCCTCAGGGGTCCATCAAAAACACTCTCCCCCTTGTCCATGCCTGTGGGGAGTTCTCTCCTGGATGATCCGCTCTACCTGCTAAATTTTGGGTCCTTTCTTTAGTAGTGATTGGCAATTTCCCGTTAGGCATCGCATTGCCATGATGCTAGAAACAGTTTTACTATCTTTCAATTCAACAGATGACGTGGTGAAGGGCACATATGCATAAGCCTAACAGGTATGTAGGGAGGTGTTGTAGATTTGGCATCATCTGAGTTAGCTGCCTCAATAGAAGGCAACTGCATTCCTAGCCCAATTCCCCCCAATCTCCCTATTAAAGGGATTCAATTTCCCTAAATTGTTGAGTAGCTTCTTTAATAAAAATCATGACACCATGGCTTCTGGTTTGCTGCTTTGAATCCTCAGGCAGCCTCTCTGGTGGGGTCTGCCGCTACTCCCATCCTCCCCCTCCTTCTCATTGCAAGCTGGGGGTGGGGAAAAACTGCTGCAGCCATTTCTACTTTTTTCTCTTCCATGCAAAAGCAGGCGGGTCTTTATCAAACGCTGATTCTTTTGCTCTTCCCCCCCCCTGTCTGTCTCCTCAGGGAGAGGCAGTTTCCTGTTGGGTGTTTAATTCCCCCCGGGGGGGGACCCAATATTTTCTTCTTTTGTTACTACAATTCCCATGTGCCCCAAAGTTCGTATGCTAAATGCTTTTTTTTTTTAAACTTATTGTCAAATAAGATTTGCAGCCCCTTTTTTTTTTTTTTTTTTAACTAAGTTGTTGACGTAATAATCCAGAATTGCAAAATTACGCTCCTCATTCCCCCGTCTCAAGAGGGGGAGGGTTGCATTCAGCCCGATGGCCACAAGGAGTAAGAAAAAAACCATGTTTTTGGAGAAAGCCTTCCCTGTGCTAAAGCTGCATTGTAATCTTGTTTTCTCTTTTGATTGAAATGTATCAAAAAAGGGAGACACAACTGCTGCCACACTAGAAAGAATAGTTCATTGTTCATTGTAAGGGAAAAAAGAAACTAACACCTCTTGTATGACATGTTTGTCTATACGGGCTCTCAAGGTGGGGTTTTTGCTTTGTTTTTGTTGTTTTTCCCTTCTTTCCAACAGCTTTTCTCTGTGCTTGGAAAACATTGGGACTCTGTATTTTTAAAATGTTCAAAAAATACTGGAGGAGAATTTAAAGTTTTCTCTCTCTTTTTTTTTTTTTCCCATTCTTTTCCTTCTATGTGAGCCCAAGGGGGGGGGGGATTCATGGGTGAAGAGTTTAAAACATGAAACAGGCAGCTGTCACCAGAGTCTTCAGCAAGTTTTCCAAAACTTTGCCATCCTGTATTATTTACCTGAAAGCCTGCTTTTTTGTTATTATTTTTCCTCTACCTCTGATGTGTGTTGAAGGTTGCTTCCGGTTATTTAGAAATCAGACCCTGCTTTATGACATCCTCACTAGCCTAGGCTGAAAATGAGTTATTGAAACTCTTCATAGCTTTCCCTATGTACACACTGACAGAATTCTTAAACATTTGGCTAAGAAAATTCCATTCTCCAAAAACCAGCAACTATGGAGTTAACATTTGGGGGAGGAAGGAGGGGTCGCGGGGGGGGGGGTAGTACTGCTTCCAGCAACACAGGAGAGATAGAGAGGGAGGGGCAAGCAAAAGTGCCGCTTTTGCTTACACACACACAAGCCTTTGGGGAAAAAATTTCTTTCATCAAATCAGTGTTTTTCTGCCACTTCTAAAAATCTGCTTAAAAGTCATCTCTTTCTCAGCCCTTTTCACTACCCCCCTTTCCTGCTTGAAACTGAGCTAAACAGTTTGGCTAACAAACCCGGTAGAAAGAACAATTGAGGTAGGAAACCTTTAAATTCCTATGCCAACTGCTTTTTCAAAAAAGCTTGTTGTCGATACCTTCTTCTCTTTCTTCTTGGAAGTCCCTCGAAATTTTGAAATTTCCAGCCCATTAAATAAAAAGACTTGTTCCTTGCCTTTTGCAGAGTGATTTTCTTTCCAGTTGATTAATCACTAACTGTGGTTAAAAAACAACAAATCCCTATTGTTTCCTCACTACTTCTATTAACACCTACGGTTTGCTTCATCATTTACATACTGACTTAATTTTGCTTTTTCCAACCCCTGGCCAATAACTTCCATCCCTGCAGGCAACTTCATGGTTAACTCAGAGCCAGGAGAGGGAGGGGGTCTGGAATGGCACCCAGCAGAGGGAAAACAGACGCTTTTTTCCTGTCCTGGGGGTTTTTCCCAAGCACAAAACACACAGCAATGGTAACGTTTCCACTGAATCCTTTCTTAAATTTTCAGCATATTGTCCAGAGGGATTAAATCACCCCCCTCCCAATCCCCCGCTGTTTTGACAAAACACAGAAGGGGGAGGGGGTTTGACGCGCAGGAAAAAAGGGGGCCTGTGCGCCCACACAAGAGGATTTTACAACAGACTTTCTGTGTCGACCTGGCCCCCCCAGACGGAGTCAATGGCATGAGCCAGGAAATGCGACACCAACAAAATCTGACTCTGGTCAGACCAGTCACACCACACTCCCCCAACAAAGGCCTCCCACCACCGTTTACCAGACTCGAAAAGACGTCTCTTTACCAAATTTCGCGGCTTCACTCACGGCCCCACTAGCCATGAGTTACTAGGGGGGAGTTAGAGAGGTGATCAAGCTCTCTCTTTCCCTTGAAAACGCAAGGGGGTCAACTTCACCAATTAGCCGTGGGAGGCCTTATGCTTTCTGCATGACCAAGTCCGTTGACTGGAAAAACCTGCCCGGGAAACCACCCCGCTCAAGGCCAAACCTCTTCGACCAAAGCAGTCGAGGGCGCCCTGGGTTTCGCCAAGAGGGGGGGAGCGACCCTAGCACTAGCGTCTGAAAGGGGGGGGCCCAAACCCCTTCTCTCAATTTCCCGGCCAACGCACCAAAAATGTAGTGGCAAGGAAATGATGAAGACCTTCAGGTTTTCCAAAACAGAAAGCTTTATTTTCCAAACCATTTATTTACTGCGCAGGGCAAGCAGCGGAAAATAATGCCAAAACTGCCGGCCCCGATTATTAAAACACTTAGTTTTTATACCTTTGGTCAACAGCGTAGCAATAAACACATTTCTAGTCTACGTCAGCCATTACATTTGGAGCTTAATACCACCCCCAAAACAAGGGAAAAAAGACCCCATACCAACAATACAAACAGAGGCAGGAGGTTGCCTGACTCCCTTTTTTCTTCCCAGGCACCTAAGCTAGTGTTACAAGGCCAATCATACTTTCAAACCGAGATAAGGCAGGGACATTCTTCCAATTCACTTATTTTTCTACTCAAGCTGTACTTGTCTGAATTTAACTCCTTAAAACCATGCTGCCCCCACAGTATTATCACAGGACAAAATCTCACAGACTATGTACTAAGCAAATATAAAGAATCTTACTTTAAGTGAGGTGAAAATTTAATGTTCAGCTTGTTTGTTCTGTGAGTGATTTGTCCCCGCAGGTCCTGGCTAATGGGCTGAACCACAGTTAAACAATATGGGTTTGCCTCTGGTTTCTCCCTCAAAACTGCTCCCAAAGGGGTCCCAAATACTCTAAGCAACCTGAGGGAAAATAGAATTGCAGGAAGGAGGGGGTTTTGACTACCAACAGTGTCTATTCTGCTGGTGAAAGAACACTGCTGTATATTGTGGATATTGACAGTTCACAGGAAAATCTATTCTTATGTTCACTCATGAAGCTAAACACAAGGAGGTTTAGCTTCAGGTGTGGAAATACTGCATGAGCCCAGTAAATGATGGGTAAACTATTCACATGCACATGCTTATAAAAATGATCCTGTTGAGGGAGTGTTTCTATTGACCAGTGTCCTCCGAAAGCATTCTTTGCAGAGGTAATCTATGATGACCTCTACTTGGAAAGCTATTGCATTTCTAAGATGAGCTACAAAATGACCAAGATGATTATTGCAAATAATGCAATGCAACAGAAAATAAGATATAACAGGCAGATTTGTGCTAATCTCCAGGGAAAATCAGTTTCCTGGCAAACACAAAAAGCACTCAGAAAGTTTTCAGTTTTCACTTTCATTTTCCTTTCATTTAATTGATAGGACTGTGCCCATAGTGTAGGATGGCCAACGCCACAGAAGACATTCCTTCTGTTTGGAGGTGTCTTCTGTTTGACAGGCTATCTAGTCCACATCTCATTTAAAGAGAAAGGGCTTTGAAGATACCTATGCACTAGAAGCACCAGGAGAGCAGACTGAACAGACACACAGATCACATTCCTTCTTACTACAGTTAGATATATTATGTTTCGGGGGGCGGGGGAGGGAGTCATTACAATTCTACCATTAAGTTACATGGAAAGGTTCTACAAATCTGTGTGCTCCATGACTCTTTATTTCTGTGATGCCCTTCTTTTCCTTCCTGGAAATGCATACAAGGCCACCCTACCATGGTGGCTGGACTAGTGTGCCACAGATTGTGATAGATTAAAATTATGAGAGTTTACTCCCAGTTACACTGTTGTACCCATACAAAATTTCCTTGATCCTTTCCATGACTTTGGGTCAAGGAACAGTTACTACTCTAACACTGGAGAGACAGGCAAGAATGTAGGCCTCAAAGTTCAGGACCAAAATTCAGAAATCTGGATCTCCTAATCCAGCCTAGGGCACAATATGGGAATGGTACCTTAACTTCCAACATTTCACAGATGAAAAGCAAGAGAGGTGTGGCTAAGCAACATCAGAGTATGGTCAAGATGGCAATAATTATTAATGAGGAAGAATGCATAATCTGGGAGAGGCTACAGCTGTTTGCTTTTGCCTATGGCTACTGGGAAAGTCAAGATTCTGACTCCTCTCACTTCTTCTCCCACTGAGTTGAGTGCAAACAACTTTTGGACATTATACTCAGTTTTCAACAACTGAAGTAAACAAAGGACAAAGGGGGAAAGTGGGAGGAAGAGAGGGAAACTGGGACATTTTAAAAACAACTGAAAAAGTGGGATGACAGAGGATTAATCCAGACTATTGAGACAGTTGGAAGGTATGTGGTACATTTTTTTGGACTACAGCTCCCAAATTCCCACAGACTGTAATCATGCTGCTTGTGTCATAGCATACAGCCACAGAATGACTGCCTATGAATTGCATCCTCAGAGAGTACACTTTGATATCATTAGAATATGTGCATGTGCATATGCGTGTGTGTTCATTATAAAAAGTGCTTGGCACATTCCAGTATTTATAACATGTTGCTCTCCAGAGACTTTTGCGGTGCACATCCTTTGATGTGCCTAAAAGCTACTCATATTCCCATGCTGAGAAATTTTGTAGGTAGGATGGCTCCGAAAGGCATATGGTTTGAACTTACTCTTAAATGTCAGAAGATGATTGGAATGAAAAAGGAAGAAAGTTCTGCAACCTTTGGCAAAGCCATCTGAGCATTTTGAACTCCTAGTTCATAAGAACAAAAGGTGAAATGTTCCTCCCAGGGGTGTTGCAACTTAATTAGCTCAGGAAGAACTGCACTGTGAAGCTCAGTTTAGAAATGTGCTCTGTATAGTGGGGAGAGAGAGCAAACAAAAACATGTTATGGTTATTATATAGCACTTTGCTTTGGAAAGCACAACCAACACTATCAAGATGCTGCCCAATACACTTCTTTGATGTGACTGTAGCTTTTTACCTTGGAACCCTTGGGCATGGCTTCCTTCTAACAATCCACTGAGAGCATCCCCCATGCTTTTAAACACCACTGGACACAAACCAGTAGGCTGTTGTAACACATAATGGTCTTAAAGAAGAAATCAGTAAAGCTCTCTAACAAACAAGGAGAAACTATGTAAAAAGCAAAGGCCGCCTTGTTGACAATTTAGGGGTGGAATCAAAATCCACATTAGTGTACTACCTGTGTTAGGCTAACCAATGGGGCACAATAAATGTAGCAATTTGGCATTCATCATTGCATTCTGTTCATAATAAATGCAAACATCTGGGATCTCTGGATCTGTTAATCAAACAAGGGTCAAGATCCTACATCACCTTGGCAGAGTGTAAAATTCTGCCAAGTGTACCTCCAAAAGTGTACCTCTGCCTTCTCCCATGCGTCCAGTGGATCATACTTGCAGCTGACCTCTGAACATGTTGGCTAGGGGACTAAGAGTTGTTGTCCAAATAGGAACTTGTCCAAGTAATGCTGCTGATCACAACCAATGTTGGCCATCAGTCCACATATCATTCAGTGTCATCAGTCTGAATGGGCATAAGACTGGGGCACTGACAGCAGGAAGAAGCAACTGGAATTCTAGTTTGTTCCACTGTTTAAATGAGTCGTCAACACTGCTTGTCAGTGAATTTGAAAGAGTCATCACATTTCAGCCCAGCATCTTGATTCTGCTGGACTTTGAAACCTATTCAGCCAGCAGGGCAGAATCTCTACTTCCATCCATTCACTAGTTTTGCACTTGACCTCAGTTACTGATAATTAAGGATGTAAATCTTGGCTTGCTTTGAACAAATTTGCCATTATTCTTTAAATCCTCACAGATGATAAACACCATCTTCTTCAAGGCATTTCAGCTAAGCACCTGAATTTTGACTTTTCAAAACCCAGCTCAAGCTGTGTATGCTGACACAAAAGCAAGCTTGGAAAATAGGAGCCCTCCACTGAGTTGAAGTGAGCATCATTGTGGGCATTAACACAGAGATAATAAAAGCAGCATAAAAGCACCTGAAGCAGGTTTTCATACAGAAAAGGGAAAGACAGTGAGAAACAAAAGATTGCAAAGGGAGCAACAGACAAATCAGAATTTCTCCACAGTTTGCCCACTGAAACAGTACAAGGTGGTTTTGATAACCAGGACGAGAGGCAAGGCTAAACAGATGCCTTGAGGCTTAGATAGACGCTTGCATTCACGGTGTGAAGAGAATTCTGTCTGTGTCAAAAACAAGCCAAAAGGTCTTTTCTGTGTGATGTGAAGGGCATGTATCAACAACAGTCAATCAGCTTAGAAGAACCTGATGCTCCAGATACTTCAAGGGACAAGTAAAATAAGATGTGCCTGACCTACATGTCAGCCGCACATTAGATTACAAGCAAGAAATGTTTACCTATAAGCAGCTTCTCATCCCCTGCAGCTTCATCTGTTGGCACCTGAACTTCCATCCACTCCTCTACCATGCACAGATCTATTTGACTCCACCAACAGCCTCAGTCTCATTATAATATATCTTGTGAAGATATTACTGATGTGGCCAGTTTTAATTCTGAGTACATTTGCCACACCACTTTAAGGTTTTTACAAAAGGTACATCATTGTGCTTCACTTGCCATCTACTCTATCTTCTTGCACACACACACACATGCATGCATGAGCGTGTGCACACACACACACACACTGTGTCATGCTTGTGATAATGGGCTCTTCCCATTATCCAGGCAACATAGCTGAAGGGAGATAGTTCTCTGTCCATGTAAACAAAAGGTTAATGGGGTGCAGGGTTTAAGTTACATTTATTGGGAGTTAGCATCACAAGAGGACATCAGAGATCATAAGATCCAATTGCCCAATCAGCAAGACCAGATGGGGGAAAGGGGGAGCTTCAAGATGCTTTGTCAAGAAGTTTTAAAAAGGCCTCAGAGACCACACGTTAGAGAGAGACAAAGGAACATCAACCGGAGACAAAGACCAGTTGCAGTTTAAGCCAAACAGTCCCAAATTCCCAGCTTCTTCCCTCTTGCCCCACACCATCCCAGCATCTGGATAACAATGTGAGTAGATTAGGAATGTTTTAGTTAGCTGCCTTAGGGCAACTCATTAATTAGTCCAACAGCTGTGGAAGACTCTGAGCCTATATAAAGAGGGACAAGACTGAGAGGAGGCTGTTGCAGCTGACCACTCCTCTCAGCAGAAGCAGCCCAGCTTACATCCAGATTCCTTATTTGTGCTCCTAGAACACTTGTCTTTTGCCTCCTCTATGGATTTTGCCATCAGACTATCTCTCTGGATTTATGGTGAACTTGGACTGCAAAACCACTAAAACAAACTTTGCTCAATAACAGGCTCTAATTAGACAGCTATAAGCCTTGGCTGGCTGCTGGCACAGGACATCCTATTTTCTTGATGTGGCTAGAGGGATTAAGTATGGGGAAAAATCCATGCAAGACATACTTGCAAACTACCATCTCATGGGTGGAGGAGTCCTGTGGAATCTGGACTCGACAATTCATTGTGAAGCTTATAGTGGCTGGCCAGCCTAAGAAATTTGCTGGCAAAAAGTGTCCTCTTCACAAGTCCACAGACATAATACCCTAGGCCAACTATGTTATTTTGGCACCTGAGGCAGAAAAAAAAAAAACCCTCACAAAGGCCTCCTACACTTCTGAGTAGTAAAAATATAATCCTAATAAATCAAATAACTGCCACTTCAGTATTCTTTCATGATACTCAAAAGTGTCTTCCTGAGACAGCTGCTCCACTGTGTTTTATAGCTGTGCTTCTTCTACACACATTTCAAATCTTCCATAACACCTGCCTGTTTTAGCTTTGAGGTTCCTGCTGGTACATTCAATCCATCCATCACTGTATTTATATCCTGCCTTTCTCCCATACAAAATTAAGATTAGAACAGTATTAAATAACAACAGAATTAAGATAAATTAAAACTTTTATTTAAAACAGATTAAAAAGAGCACAGTGCCATCAAAGCCTCTTTTTTTTTTTTAATTAAAATTAGTTTCCAAAAGCTTGCTGGAAAAGAAAGGTCTTAACTTTTCACTGAAAGGAAAATAAAGAAGGAGCCATCATAACTTCCCTATGGACGGAGTTCCAAAGTATGGAGCGGCTACAGAGAAGGCCTTCTCCTGTTCTCGCACCATCCATGCCTGTGAAAGGAAATGGGATAGAAAGAAGAAGTGCCTGCACTGCAGATCTTAGACCTTGGGCAGGCTTGTTTATGGTCAAAACCAGCACTTTGAATTGTGTCTGGAAACAAATTGGCAGCCAGTGGAGTGGTTTGAATAAGAGAGGTGTGTGCTCCCTGTAACCAGCAATCTGGTTGCAGCAATTCGGACCAGCTGAAGTTTCCAAACACTCTTCAAAAGATCCCTACACAGAGTGTGTAACAGTAATACAACTGGGATATAGCTAAGACATGTGCCACTGCAGCCAAGGCAGATGTCCTAAGATTCCCTAATCTGCCTTACAACTTACCAGGAGCACTTTTGTCTTGTCTACATTAAGCTTAAGCTTGTTCGCCCTCATCCAGTCCATTACAGCGGCCAGGCACTGGTTTAGCACAGAAACAGCTTCCTTGGAAAATATGTGGAAGGGAGTAATAGAGTTGGGTATCATCAGCACCCTGCTGGCATCTGACCTAAAAAACTCCAGAAAGCCCTCCCAGAGGTTTCACCTTTGTGCTAAATAGTATGGGGGACAAAACAGAACCTTGTGGGACCTCATAGGCCAGTGGCCATGGCGTTGAACAAGAGTCCACAAGCTCCACCTTCTGGGTTCAGCCCACCGGGAAGGAATGCAACTACTGCAAAACAATGCCAACAAGCCCTATCCCAGTGAGGCATCCCAGAACTATACCATAGCCAATGGTACTGAGTGCTGCTGAGAGGTCCTGTACAACCAAAAAGGAAACAACTCCCACTGTCAAGCTTCCTGCAAGTCATCCACCAAGGTAACCAAAGCTGTCTCTCTCTTATAACCTGTCTTGAAGTCCAATTGAAATGGATCCAGGTAATCAATACCATCTAGAAACCTATGGAGCTGGGAGACTACCACATGCTCTAGAACCTTGTCCAGAAAAGTGTGGTATCACAGTTGTTGCTGTTGTTGGCCTTCAAGTTGCTTTCAAATTATGGCTACTCTAAGGTGAACCTATCATGGGGTTTTCTTGGCAAGAATTGTTCAGAGGGAGTTTTGCTTTTGGTTCCTCTGAGGCTGAGAAAGTGTGACTTGCCAAGGTTACCCAGTGGGTTTCCATGGCTGAACAGGATTTCAAGCCTTGGGCTCCAGAGTCATTGTCCAACTCTCAGAGGACTATACCACACTGGGTCCAGCTGATAGTTATCCCACAGGTGGGATCCAGAGAGGCTTTTTCAAAACAAGGGCTTTAAAACTGCCTCCTTTAGGCAGGCTGGGACCATGCCTTGCTGGACAGAGGCATTACTGGTGGCTATTTCCAAGCATTGTCAAGGAATCTTTTGGAAAGAGGCATTACACGCTCCCATTTTCCATCAAGCCGGTCCTCCTCTGGTCTCTTTGATAAACCAGGAAAGGCAAGGCTCTCACTTCTCCAAAGATATTGTGCACATCCTCAGGTTGTACAAGCTGAAAACTATCCATTAATGCTGGATAAACAGGGGCCAAGTTTACCCTCACAGAATCTGTATGAATTGTAGCATCCCAATCAGAATGGATCTAAGTGATTTTATCCAAAAACTGATTCTGTTTGTGTGGCCACAGTGTAAAAGACCATAATGACTCAAAAACGTTCCACTGAACAGTTCTTTGCAGATGCCATGGTGGCGGAGGGGAGCAAAAAACTTTTCTGCTGCCTGCATTACCACAGAGTAGGCCCTCAAATAGGCTGTAGTCCATGTTTGGTCAGATTCACTCCAGATTTTCGGCCAGAGTCATCCTAGGCATCTCACCCATTTCACTGCTGCCAGCTCCCTAAAGCACCAAGAGGATAGTTTAGCTCAACTCTGTGAATGAAAATTCCCAGGAAGGATTATGTTCACTGCCCTAGTTATTTCCTCATTCCAGAGATCAACCAGGGCCATCAGGAATCAATTCAGATCCACAGGCCACCTGGGACAGGCCATCTTAATCAGTCCTCCTCCCCTTCAGAGGCTCTGCGACCTAGTAAGTCTAAACCTGATCAGGTAGTTGTCTGTCCATAAAATCAAATCTCTAACACAGGAGGATCTCAGAACAAGCAATATATCAACAAGGAAACTATAGAAGAGGAGGAGAAATATGACTACTTCCAGCTATGTGGAGCCATTTCAATGAGTCATCACCAGTAGTTAGCAGAAAAAAGCATTCTGCGTAATCATACCAGGATCATGAATGCAATATTCCAGACTCCAAAGATGCACTTCACAGATAAAACAAGCAGCATTTGTACTCATAGAGTTGCATATCAAGTTATCTGCCCATGGCCATTGAACTATAGAAGGACCTCCTGTTCCAGATCATCAGAATCCCACCCAGCAAAGAAGACAAGGTCCAGTGCGTGCCCAGCAACATAAGTAGGGTGAGCTATTATGTGGGACAGAGCCATGGTTGTCATGGTGGACATGGAGTCCTGAGCTGCTCCTGAAAGATCAGTCTCAGCATGCAGGCTAAAGTACCCCAGCACCATAAGCCAAGGGGACACCAATACCAACTCAAGAACATCCCAGCTAGCTCAGGAAGGGAGATCACTGAGTGGAGAAGTGGGTGGTACACCAACAGAATCCCTAATCTGTCCTGGCCATCTTTAAATTCACTCAAACCCTGGAGATGTGGGATGGGGAACGTGGTCAGGGGAATGAAATAACTATAGACCACTGCAGCTCTGCCTTACTGCTCCCCAGATCTTGCCTGCTGCTCTACAAAGAAACTTAGTGGCTAAGCTGAGAGAGGTTCACACGCACACGCACACGCACACAGCTTCATCCAATCTGGTTTCTGTGACAAGTAAGGGAGAAGGTCAGCATACTCATCCAGGATGAAGTCCTGAATGTAAGTTGCCATTAAGCAGTTATATTTACGGCTCATCAGCTCCACTCATAGAAGATGCTTCCAGATAATTTTCAGAGTTCTCCTCAGTCATCCATCCCAACATTACAGAATCCTCTGACTTCCTTGTATTTTTTTTTCTCCAGGGGGATAGATAAAAGGGCTGCCATAGGGATGAAGGATCAGGAAAATTTGTCTGCCCCATGGCACATGCTTAAATCTTGACCCAATCTCATGTTTGAGAACTTTGACCGATTAGTATAGAGTACATTCTTCTGACAGAATTAGAAATTCTCCTCAGCGTAAGTCCACAAAGCTTGACAGCCTCTACTGGGGAAATCCAGGCCAAGTTTGGCATTCATTAGTGCCATGGTTACTGTGGAGAACTGTGGATAAGGTCACTTTAACAAGGATAGCATGAAGCTCAAAGGGCAGGTTACTTGTCAGGGTAAGAATGACACTGAGCAGGCAGATGGCTGAATCTCATTATGATGCAGAACTGTAGTGTGGGAGGGTGAAATAGCAGTAAATTAAATTAGCATTCACAAGGAATGGATGGCAGGTAATGATGAACTCCAAATACCATTTTTATTTCACATCACATTACACCTGCAGTGGATAAGTGACAAAAAGGATTTAACTCACTGTAGCTAAATACAAGATGAACCAAGCTGGCAAACATATGCAAATAGTGATCTCTCATTGCTTTGCAATTACAGAAAGGATGACTTGGGAGTTGTGGTCACAGCATAATCAGAGATAAATATGGAACCCTGCATATCAATATGCAACAATGGCATGTGTGTATGCTGTACTCTTATTTTCATTATCTCCCTAAACAAATCTGCTGGAGCCCTAAGATCTGCCTGGGAAGGCTTTCTCTGCATCCTGCCGCCATCCCAGGCTCACCTGGTGAGGACATGGGAGAGAGCTTTCTCAATGGCTGTTCCCACTCGGTGGAATGTTCTTCCACAGGAGGCTAGGCTGCCCCCTCCCTGAATTCCTTTTGCTGGCAGACAAAAACATTTCTCTTTATGCTTTTTATTTATTTATTAACCTGCTTTTAAAATTACACATTGCTATAGGTTTTTATAGTTTTATGTTTTAATGTTTTTAATTATTTTAAATGATTTTAATGTTTTTAACTTATTTTTGGAAGCCATCTTGGGTCCCATTCTGAGAGATAAGGCGGCATACAAATAAAATTAATTAATTAATTAATTAATTAATGATCCTTTTGAATTGTTCTAAATTAGAGCTGTTTTTAATAAGACAGTTTGTTTAATTGTTTCTAACTGCTTTCATTGCAATTTTTCAAAGCCGTATTTTGATTCAATCTATGTTGCGAGCCACTCTTTTTCCCATGTTGGAGGGAAAGCAGAAAGCAAATAAATTAATAATAAAAAATAGTTCAGAGTACAGTAGTCCCCTTTCCAAATACTGAGGCAAAAGTGTGGCAGGGTGTGGGGGACAGAGAGACAGAGAGAATTCAAATACTTTTTATACACTGAGAATTGTTCAAATTATTGCCAAATTGCCACTTATTCCTTGAATGTCAACTTGGGAGCCCTTTAATAATACAAGTACTCCAAAATTTTCCTTATGAGATGGGTCACATTACCTGACCTTGTTAAAGGCAAGACAGTATGAAGTGGAAGATTCTGGAGCACCATTAAAGGGGTACAAATGAAGGAGCACTTTCCGAGCATGATGTTCTTTCCCCAATCTATATGTAATCCACAGATTTTGGGAGTGCACCACAGAGTTACATTCTTAAGTATCAGACTCTCTATGTACTCCACATCTTTCTCTGTTGGAAACTACTGCTTGTTAGCTGTGGAGGAAGTTCTGTCACACGT